>JAFBJT010109292.1:3617-19579 GCA_016785325.1 Chascanopsetta lugubris
GTTTTCCTGTGGGGGGGGGGGGGGGGGGGGGGGGGGGGGGGGGGGGGGGGGGGTGAGGTGATTGTCTTCTACCTTTAGCATTCCTGTCCAACCCTGATAGAAGCAACACGGGGAATCAGACTCACTTCAAGAGGTTCACGTCGCAGACAGAAACTCATCCATTCACCGCCGACAGGCTAATAAATAAAAGAGTAACCCTGTGGCAGTAACAAGCCTATAAAGTATAGCTATGTTTTACAAGTGAATGAGATGGACGGCTGAGAAAGATGGTTACCTTGCTGGAGCTGGACACTTTACAAGGCTGTGAGAGGCATGTGTGTATGTGTGTGTGTGTGTGTGTGTGTGTGTGTGTGTGTGTGTGTGTGTGTGTGTGTCTGCTCACGCTGCTGCAGATTGACTGTGCTTCATCATGATATGAAAATCTCAGTGAGTGTCACAGCCATGAATGATCATGTTTACACCTGAGAGACGATGTGTACAGTGCATCTCTGCAGCCGCTTTGAAAAACACATTCGGGCGCTTTAATCCATCAGCTGCTCCCCATGCAATTCAAAACACACACACTCCCCCCACACACACACATACACGTATTTACATTTTGCATGAAGGAGTGCATGAGTTTCACCTCCACACACAGATATATATATTGTTTGTGGAGACGACTACTCTGCACCAACCCTTGGTTTGTTTACACTGAGCCCAGACAACAACGGTGGCGGCATATTGCTGTCCCAGTGTGTGATTTTTAGATAGCATGCCGGAGGTCAGGAATCAGAGGCGTGACGTGTAACACAACATTGTCAGGTCCCACCTCGTCTGCTCTCACCTCTATACACAGATTTGGCTCTGTGACTATCTGTGCTGCCGACACAGGGGCAAGAAAACAATACCAGCACGTTCTGTTTTTGTAGCTTTTATATTGAACCGAGAGCTGGAATAGAGACGTAGCATTGCAGGCGGCGGGCGAATAAGAGATTTAAATTGTTTTTTCAGAGTAAAAGAAATGTTTTGATCAACAATATCACAATTTCCCAAATCTCAACTTCACATTAATTACTTCAGTTTCATTGGACTTGTTTTATACATGAAGCAAGAGAAACTGCTTCCATTTACCGCTTATGTCATTCTGTCATTTTAAGTGCGATTTGTAAGCCTTCAAAATAAAAGCCCCACTTAAAAAAAAAACAACACCCCCATTTGATCCCAGTCCAAGTTGCTTTTAAAATTAGTGTGCTCTAATTCTCAAAGATGCAATATTTTCCTGACACACATTTGATAATTACTGACTATAAAGTTATGTTGTTTTCACATCTATTTGAGTTTCGTAATAAAATGGTGTATTGTTACTGAAATAAAGATGAAATAGATAATACATAAATAAATAGTCCATAAGATGTTTTCAATTATTTCATTGAGTGATTACAACAGGTCTTGATATAACAAAGTTTGTTTGGCCCCCGGTCACAAAGGCTTCTCATGTGGCCCCCCTGGAAAAGTCATTGCCCTCCCCTGGTGTATGGACACTGCACAGACAGCAGTTCTGACAATAGGAAAACATTTCTGCATGATCACTCCTCCTTCAAGGGGAAGTCATAATATCTGATTTATTGTCTGAGTGATCAACAGTTTGGCTGAGTTTGGATGAGAAGGAATCCCGGCATGTCAGAAATGTTGGCCTCGGTACAGCCGGAGGAGAAAGTCCCACAGTTCGATTCCCACATGACCGCTGTTAAAAACATCCATCATAAACTGCAGCAGCGCGCTTGTTTTAATAAAGTTCTGTTGTACACGGCTGTGCATTAAACTGTACTCTTTTTATATGTGCGGAGGTCAGGGTCTGAGGGCAGCTGTGTTACAGAAATGAAACTCATGATCGAGCGCACATCTGCCCCACATCTGGAGCTTCACTTTATTTTTCATCTTGTTTGAATAAAACTTATATTTATTTTTACTGTACGGAAAAGAGAGAGGGTCCCGAGGTGAAACATCTGGAGAGTTAGAACAACTGACCAAATTACTAAAATGTAAAATGTGTTTTGGATTACTTACTTATAACAATGCTTAATTCAGCTCAAAAGTTTACCGATCTAACATGGGAGTCTATGTGGATTGACGACCTCAAGGGGCCAACCTGTGAACTGCAGGTTTCTGCATTTCTTGTCAGGACGGTGAGCTTTGACTGCATAGTAAAGATATAGAATATAAAGACCAATTATCAAGTATGTCTCCAGGTGTCCTGCAAAATGTTTTCTGGGCCACATGGGAATTTTCTGTTGCAGTTCCACGCGTGGCCACTGGGGAAACTTTACTGCAAGTCTGAGGGGAGGTGCTGCATCCTGTTTTATTAGTACATCCATGGTTTTCTAGTGGTCAAACAGTAGTACTGCACCTTGTCACATGCTGTCATGCAAATTATAAGTGCTTTTTTCCCATTTTATATCAGTAGCCATTTTTTGAGATTCAAAAAAGTATGTTTACTGACATAATCCTACTCAGAATCATCAATGAGGTTGGATATTTGCCAGTTGTCCATTTTGACTTTAAGATTTTACAGTTAGAGGTGATGAAAGAAGATGCCACTGCTCGATTGGCTGCACAGTGCACAAGTATGAGTGAAGATATGGAATTGCTGTGCTACTTTTGCCAGAGTGAGCAGCTTCCATAGGAGAATGAACCATGTCAAATCACATTCACCCAAAAAAAACTGTAGCTCAATAAAAGGGAAGGAAAACTTAAAAAGTACAATTTCCATAAAGGTTTCAAACAAACATTTCAGAGCCTTGAAGTGACAACTACTACCCAAATTCATTTTTATCTCCCTCAATACACGACTCAATCCGACACGGATCCAAGTGCTTCATCCCATACAAGCCCATCCAGAGAGTAACTCCACCAGAAGTGGATAAGAAATGTGCTGCGAGGCTCCTGTCTGCCTGTCATTCCACATCCACGCCTGCTGGACACATCAGCGCTAAATGAAATGACTCGGTGTCGGCTCCAACATATGCACGTCAAATACTAAAGCATCTGGTGGACACGGGCCCCTTTTTTGGGGGGGTTGAAATTCACGTGTGTTTTTACCAGAAGAACCAAAAGCCACGCAATTAGAGCGAGCTAACTCAGTGGCCTCAATTACAGGGAGTGTCTGTGCAGCTTAAACAGTGGCCTCATCATGTCGGCGTCAGCCCTGCACCGGTCCACTGAGACTGCAATCAGCAGGCAACAACACAAATGTAAACACATTAGCCCTAATTAGACTGTCGCCGGCGCTTTGACTCCATCAAATCTAATACATATTATACTGGACGTAATCCAGCTGGTTGCTATGGCATTTCTGTGCTGCTGGGGAAACTTCCAAAAAAAATTACAAAACAATTATGCTCCAACGTCTTCATGAATTCATTTTTTTTTTTTTCAATTAACCTTAAATGAGCCCATTAAAGCGTATTTACATAAGGAGGGGATCCTCTCTATGGGGGCCGCCATGTTTTTACAGAGGTAAAAGTGGACGTACTAAACATATTGTGAGTTTAAATGACACCAGAAGTCTACCATGGATTCTCCTGGGTGAGGGTTAGGTGATGGATACAACTTGCAACTTCACCTCTACATGTCACCAAATATTACACACCGCACCTCGAAAAGGGGGAAAATGGGGGAAAAAAACAATTTCAGTATGTAATTGTTTTGAAATATTTTTCACAAATGACCAAAATCTTACCCACTGCCCCTTTAAGTGTAATGCTAGAAGCACGTGAGTGCAAGTGCATGAAGTATTTTTGTTCATGCATTTTTTCAGATGGTTTAGTGTATGTGTGTGTGTGTGTGTGTGTGTGTGTGTGTGGAGGTAGGGGGATGCTGTTTGCATGCATGGTTACACACGTGTGTCAGTGCGACCATGTGTCTCATCCAACATATGCTCCCCTGCAGCTCTCCCTTTGGAGGGAGGCTGAACTTTGGCACACAAGCAGGACTCGCTCTCTCTGAGATGATCAAGGGGGACAACATGGAGCCTGGTTCCTGGGGGCCAGAAGGGGGGGCACTGTCTATGTGCTGTCTGATCACTGTCTGTGTGGGAGACGGTCCTCGTCTGCACCACCACATATATAAGGATATGATGCCAACATAAGGGGGTTTTGCAGCATATATTCAAAATGAAATGAGCCAAGTATGCACATATTAAAATACATGGTGCATTACTGCCAACTTGACAATATAATACACCTCTTTATATGCCAACTCTAACCATACAGTAAAAATATTGTTTATATGGGAATGCGGCCCCTCGATGGACACACCATTGTCAAGACACAAACACTTCACACACGCACATCTGTTCTCTGTCCACTAGGGGGCTTGTAAACAAGAGGTATTGCTGATCAGCGTGACGAGGCTAACAGACCGAGGTTCGGGGTCACGTGTTTGTGCACCTGGGGTTTGGTTCAGCTGAAGCCTTTTTAACTAATATGACTCTGTGCTGAGTAAGAGGGAGTTGCAATAGTCTTATGTCCGAAGACAGATGTAATGAAATCATGGATAAACAGATGGCGGTGGAGGTAATCATATCATAAACATACACTGTATATGCACAGTGCAGTACATCGTTACAGTCACGTGTGATCTACAAGACTATAAATCCACAGGATCACTGTTTTTACTGTAGTATTGCCTCTTACCTCATTCCAGTGCTCTTCACTGAAGACGTCTTCCAGCCAAAGCTGATGACTCATCAACCATCAAGGATTCAGTCATTAGATGATATGAAGATGACCTCATGCATACGATGTCTCACTATAAGATCCATAGCGGCCATGAAATCCAGAGCTGTGATTCATCTACTCCAGGGAGGTGGAGGAGGAGGAGGTGCAGCTCCATCAGCTGAAACAAACAAAAGAAACATTACACAAATATATTTTTTTGATTTTACACATTCTAATGTAAGATATATGGAAATGCTATAGGATAATCCATTTTCTTCATTAAATGTATACAAGACCAAGTGCCATTTATGGCTTGATAGCATGTGCAATGTGTACGTTTCACCACTAGGGGGTCTCTCAATGAGATTAACATTACAGTTGGGTGGCTTTTTAAGTGGCTATGATTTAAATAAAATGTGGCAGATATAAATGAGTCCCCCTGAGCATGTTATCCTAGTTACACACATACATGGTTAATATAGATACACCACTCGACAACACAACATCCTAATATCAGGCACATACAGTATGTTGACATATCTTAGTTGAAGTAATAAACCCTTGTTTCATTCTGAAGAAATGCATCAAAATGGCATCATTAATGTGACATTTACAATTATAATATTAGTGTTATAAATACACAATACTAATACATATTAATCTTGTTCTGCCATGTTACCAAAGCTCTAATGTGCAAACATGGCTGTTTGAGCTCATCTGGCTCGAAGCCCCTCAAGTGTCTGTGCCTCTCCAAACTTGGAGAGCAGCGACCAAAGCTGTGTGCAGTTACACGTCTCTAATCCTGTAATTACCAGCCCATCAGCGCCTAGTGAAACCAGAATTGGAACCAGCTGTCTATTTGTTTTGTCTTTTCTTTTTTCTTCCCTCTTCCCCTGATCTGCACCATGACGATCTGACATTTCAACATTCATCTCTGGACCCTTCGATCGTCTGTTTTCAGCAAGTGGACACAGGTTTGGGTCAGAATACATGAGCCAAAGAAGGGGTGGGTGGGGGGGTGGGGGGGGTTGTCCTTGAATATCCCACGATTCCATGTAGGGCAGTGTTTGGCAACATGGGGTTCAGTGAAACTTGGTTGTAAATAGATGATTAAATCAACGTTCAGACACATGTCACGTGTTAAAAGGCCGATATGAATGTTTACCACAAATTTAACTGACAGACAGGAATAAGACAGGAAGGTAAATCAGAGGTCTGGCACAGGCAGAACTGACTTTTATGTTTTTTTAAAGATATATTTTCTAAACAGAAAAATCCCCTGAGCCTAAAGAGGAAAATTGGTCACTCGCTGATTTTATTTATTCGGGATGCATTTTATGAACAAATACATGGCTGCATGCTGACAGTTATTAAAACCACAAATGCATCCATGCAGAGCCAATTCATTTTGACTTGGAATCCACTTCTCGCTCTTCTAGCATCAGAGCCTTTTTCTCTCCCAATGTATCAAAATCTTTCTTTACATATTCTCACCTTTGACCATCAAATATTTGTACATTATTATTATTTTTACTTTTGTTAATCACAAAACGCACAAATATATTTGGTCAGTAGGATGCAGCAATAATAAACAGATCTCTTCTTGATAGGAAACTTACCCGGTAATACATCTTGAGCCATTCTGTATAAATGTATTTATTTTAAATAAGAGCTACAACATAAAATCCATACATGTCACTTTTTCACAGTTTGTTAAACTTTGTATTTCTCTGCTGTCAGAATGTTGACTCATATTTTTGATGGAGCAATTTAGCGGTTGTGTGGTTTTGGGTTCTTGTCGTACTGAGACTTATTATTCCCACCCACTCATGCACAATGCACACATGCCAAAGAGTCAATGTAAAACAGCCGCAGCTCGATACATTGGAGGGTGATAGAGGTTTGGCCACATATATTAACATTTAATACGCCATGACCTCAATGACCATCCCTGCTGTCACTGATCGATACTAGTGCAACAATGGAGCAGCATTAGGTCTATTCCCCCTAAAAGAGTCTGACTCCTATTGTGTGATATTTGGGGTTTTCATTCCCCGGGGGCCGCAGATAAGTGTTGATGTTCCACACAGTCACGCTAACCTTCATTCTGATTCTGTTTTTCCTAGAGAAGGTCATTGTTTGCTTTTCCTCTCTCTCCCTCGCTCTGTGTACATTACATTTCACAGTCTATTGCTTCATTCTCTTCTAATGACTCACAGGCTCTCCTCGCTCCGCTCTGCCAGAAATGAGAGCAGACATGGCAGACTCGATGACTTCAATTCTACTCTGGAGCACGGCTACACATGCACACGCACACTCACACACACACACACACTCACACGCGCGCGCACAAACACACACACAAGCATCCTAAAATGTCAACAACAAAAAAACATGATTCAATGAAGCTTCACAACTAAAGAAAGGACACGATTGAAGTATCTGGTGTCAAAAGTAAAACAAAAAATGGCCTTTGTTTACTTCTGCTCTTGTATTTTTTTCCTCTTGTAAAAACTATGTTTTTTTTTTCAAATTCAGCCGTCAAATGCAAATTACATTCACTTTATTATTGAGTAGGATTTTTTTAGTGTTTCCTCATGTTACAGTGTAAACTGACCTGTAACATCTGTAACTATTTTATGAATTGTGATGACATGAAAACAAATGTGAAAGACTGTTAGTGAAACATTGATGTGGATAGTGTGCAAAATGAACTTTGTCCTCCAAATACAAACTGAGCTTCTCAGTGACCTCGTTATTTGAGTGGTGTTTCAGAGTTATATATAGCGAATCTGCACATGTGCTGTTTTTGGCTGCAACATGGTATTTCATTCGATGGTGATGCAATCACATGCACTGGAACATGGGTGGCGTTAAATGTGCATGTCATAGAAAGGTAGACAAACCTGAAGTTCACAAGGTGGCCACTTGGGACTGTCACCAAAAGCGAGTCAAATCCCCATAGACTCCCATGTTAAAACTTTAGGGGTGAATGAAGCACGTTTAAAGTCTGGTACAAATGAAATGAATTGTTTCCTTACTTATTTTTATTCCATTGAGGTTTGAAATTGTGAAAAATGTTAGGGGGCGTGGCCTCTTCAGTGACACCTGGGCCGAGCTGTGACGTTCTGGGGGGCTGTGACGGCCCCAAGGGCTCACTTTAGCTCTACCTGTGCGCCGCCTATTGTTCCATCTCAGGATGAGGCAGGAAGAAGGAGGGGTTAGGCATTGGCACTTTAAACTCTGCAGAAACCTATGGGTGATCTCAATTCAACTCTCATTCATGGGTTTGAAGTAGGATAACGTGTTTACCTCATCTAATGATATAAAAACCAGTGGAGTGGTGTTTTCTCCCACTGTAAACCTCCATGACTTCATCTCACATCATGTGATAAAGTCTTCAGACTTTTTGATATCGCATCTTTAACCAGCGCTGCCTCTGGGTCTCATATTTGGAAGTGCAACAAACAGCGACTGTAGCATCGCGGGATGATTTAATAGGTTTCTGACGGCCGATCCCCAGGAGCCGGCATGAGACGGGAGAGCGGCAGAGAGCCACTCACTCCTGGCTCTCCGCCTCGGCCCGGCTGCAGCCAGCACCGATAGGAATGATGCTTTTTGTACGTATCTCTTTCTGAGTGCCGGCAGATGTTCGGCATTCTCCGGCAGCGCTCTGTTCCAGGGGGAAATCAGGGAAAACTACGCACTATAAAATTAAACCACTGACACTTCACCGGCCCTGAAACCAAATAGTGCCGGCAGCATCGGCAAAGCTGGAGCCAATCCATCATTTCTCATTTTTAGAGGATTCCATCTGTGCTAACTTCCATTAACACTGGCTGTATCTGCTCTGAACTGCTTCATAACAGATGAACACCAGACAATTTATTCAGCGGCACCTATCGTGTCTGATATCAGAGGGAAACACAGGGAGGCCAGGATGAGGAAGACTCCGCGGGACCAGAAAGCACATGAGGTGGTCTGATCTCTTCATGTATAAAACAACAATTGTTCACATTATAAACTCGCACAGAGACGTAACAGGGGCCGATACTGGTGCACACAGGTGAAATAAGATGGTTAACTGATATCATTGGCTGCTCTTTAAAAACCAACCAATGAAAACGGAGGCCAAAGCTAGTAGTTCTATGTTAGCTTTTAATTGGTTTTGGAAAAGATTCATTGGTGGTCTGATTATTCAGATTTCAAATGAGGTTGCGAAACATTAAAGGTGCTATATGGAAAATGTGTGCCCATTTATGTTGAGGGTACAGGTCTTGTGGCAGCTGCTGCAGTGCATTTTGGGATTTGTTGTATGATGGGTGGGAGTGCCCTTTACTGTCCCCATGGGTCATTAATAACATATTCTCAATGATGTTGTGTATAAAAGTATATAAGGGGCCAGATCTGACCCACAGACCTTAGTTTGACACGTATGCTCTCCAGCAGAGTTACTCAAATACAAATCTTAAAGGGCCACAAAGAATTGTTTCAGTGAGTCAAAGTCCATTTATTGAGGTCGTCAGGCCACATGCGAAAATACTGTAATATTCAAAACAAAATGTCCTTTGCATTCAAAACAACAACAAAAATATGAACTAAAATAAAATGTTGTTTCCATTCTGACATAAAATAAATAGTTGAATAAAATGAAACATGACCCCTGTCATGAATCCACAACAAATAAATCAGGAGGGGGTTGAGAACACTTTTCTTTTTAAACATAAACACAAAGAACCACAAGAAAGAAGGAAAAATTAGTTTCTGTCCTGAGGTGAATCAAGTATCTCAGGAATTCCAAAACGAACATACTACAGACTTCAATCCAACCAGATGTCCCTTTCAGTTTAACAACAAAATCAACACCTCCATAGATTCCTTTGGTAAACAAATATATCAAGATCTCACAGTGTAATGAAAAACTATTTGACATTCAAAGTGTGTCAGAGTCAAACACTGCTTCATGGGAGAAACGGCATCTTGCGTCTGTTGCCAGTGCTTTGAACTTTGGCTCAGATGGTTTGATGGTCCAGCGGACACACTGATGTGTGTTTGTGAGTCCACTTTGGTACTGGTTCGTGCTGTGCCCCCCCCAACAGGACCGCTGCCCCCACTGGAGGATTGAATTCATTTATTTTTCTATATCGCACAAGATCACGACAGATGTCATTGAAGGTTACCTTTCCTACAGAACAGCTCTCTAACGATAAAACGTATGTCATTTATCTTATTTACACGTCAGTATGTCATTTCTGTCTCCTCTCTGTCTCACCCAACGCATGTACACACACACAAGCACGCTCGTTCACGTGAACACTCCCCCATGGGTCGGAAAATAGTTCAGGTCTGATGATGACTGTTGTCATTGAAAGAAACACATGGCTTCATGATTCCTCTAAGTCGGTGTTGGCCACAAATAGGCGGCCTGCAGGCCGGATACCGGATTTTTAAAAAGGAATTATTTAAAGCCTTAAATTTGAGACATTTTGTCATTCCTGACCAACAAGGGACAAAATAAATGATAACTCCCACGTTTAACAAAACAAACATTAATCCACATTTTTACCGTGTTGAACCTTTAATTCAGATTTACTTTTAATCCCTCACAAGCAAAACAGCAGGGATTATGTTTCCTTTTATGATCATGGGGGGTCAGTGACTTTTCTTTGTATGTTCGATAAATGCAGGTTCCATAGTCCTTTACACTGCAGACTGTTTTCATTCAAAGATGCTCTGACCAGTAGCCGCTGACACCCGGCTGAACCCTGAGGAGGAGGAGGAGGAGGAGGATTAGACCTCGGGCTTTATGCAAAACAGTGACGAGCAGAGGAAGAAGAGGACCAGCAGTGGTCGGAGCGTTCACACAGGTAGACTGGTGGAACAAAGCCTTTTTAATTACCCTCTTAATTGCCCCCTTTTAACTGTGGGAGAATTAGCATTTTAATGATGGGGATGTAATTAGGGTGGAAAAGACTATGAGAGCTGCAGGCTGCTAATAATGCCTCTCAGCTCAGAGATCACAGCAACAGGAGACCGGAGCAGCTGCACCTGAGCGCAGGAACATACTGCAGCACTCACAACAATGAACAGATGCCACACACACACACACACACACACACACACACACACACACACACACACAATTCTCCATGGGTATATAGCGGTCACTGAAGTGAAGGTGTAAAGGAGGACATCAGGAAATAGAGAAAACCCTGAGACAAACAATCCATGTCAAATGTGTCCAGGCAACCGACTGAGCTATTAACCCTTTCATCAACACATCCAATAGACCATTGTTACATGTAATGTGTCGACTGGCTTCACTGGGTCTCCACCAGCCATGATCGACTCGACCCATACGTCTATGGCAATAAGTGACTACAAGTTTGACTTTCAACATCTGTCGATTACATCACCACCAAGCAGCAACATCTAGGCCTGACGGATGAGCCCAATATGGAAGTGGAAGCGCTTGCAGTTCACAGGGTGGCCACTTGAGGCTGACACCAAAAGGGAGTCAATAGAACCCATGGACAATAGTCAACATTAGGTGAATTTGGTCTCGATCGGTCACATGTTTGTATGAACCAGGAAGTAGGAGGATTAAGCATCGGCAAGATGGCCAACAAGTGACCCGCCCGGTACGAGCCTCGCGAGCACGCTGCAGAAACCTATGGGTGAAGTCACTTAATGTCCATCTTTCAATACAACCTATGGTCACTGCTGCTTTTTTCAATGCACACTGACATTAGCAGCCATAGCTAATGCCTGCAGCAAGGCACTAGAGAAGTTGAAGCAATCGAGTAACTACTCATCGTGGACACGAGAACTCAAACCCTTTCCCAAATCATGCCCTCGAAAATAAGACTCCGCCTCATTAGGAGCAGACTGTGGTCCCCATGAGGCCCACTGGTTCTGAGAGGGCCCGTATTAATGCTGGAAATAGAGAGAAATACATCCGCACACAAAGACGTGCACAGTGACAGGATGGCACACACGGGTCCACATGCAAACACCCAGCTTATGCAAACACATGTACCCTCGCTCTGTTTCCAAACACACAGTCTCACTGAGGGGTCGCTATGGGGACCATGGCAATTACAGCGTTTTACACTGCGCTCCCTGAACGGGCTCAGTGTAGAGATGGGATGATGGTAAAGAGATGAGAGCCGTTTGGCTAAAGGCTTTCCAGCTAATTAAAAGACTAACGTAGCCTCCAAATGACCGTTAGGATTCATTTGGCTCGGAGAGAGAGAGAGAGAGGGGGGGAGAGGGAGAGAGAGAGAAAAGGCAGAGATATAGATTTCATCATGAAATGGGCTCGAGATGAAAGCGAGCAACATCAAATATGCAGTTTCTGTGCGCGTATCATTTGTCATAACAACCTATATGTGTGTTTACAAGCGGAGCTAATTATTCGAATGCATGGTCGATATCAAAGGTGTTCCACTAATAGTGTGTTCACAAAAGGCGAGCGGTTCTTTAATATCTTTTCACTGAAATAGGCCTATAGGAGGCGCAATATAGGCCGTAATGATGTGGTGTAATCACAGCATATAATGAAACATCGAGATCCATTATAATCCAGTTATTGTATCTATTGTGGAGTAAATTGAACCTCGTGGGACCGTTTGGAGCTCAGACACAGTGGAGTCAAAGATTGTCTCTTTTGTATTCTGATCAAATGTACTTTTTGTTCTTTAAAGTAAACCTTGATATATAACTGTGTTTCTGATGGGATGCTAATGGCCCCTGCTGGATACACATCAACAGGCCCACACATGACATCAATCACCACAGGTTCACATTCTCATCTAGAGTTTGCTGCGACCAATTACCACAGCGATTACAGAAGTGCAGTTCACAGGGTGGCCACTTGCGGCTGCCTCCAAAAGCGAGTCAATCCCCATAAACTTCCATGTTCAAATGGTCAACTTTAGAGGTCAATGAAACTTGTTTCATGCCTGGTACAAACTAGTTTTGGTCTCAGTCAAATGTGTTGCCATGACAACTTATTTTTTTACTAACTTCCATATTTTCATTCAATTGAGGTTTTAAATTGTGCATAAATAAGGGCATGGCACCACCTTCTTTATAAACTGACCTGAGCAATAATATAGTGATGATGTCATTGCTGGTTGGACAATTAAAGCATATATGGCAATGACACCATATACATGTGCATATGTATATAAACAGATGATGAATGGACTATTGCCGTGGCTGGAATTTGAGCGAGACGTCATAAACTCTGAACGTGGAATGAGGAAATGGTTCCCCCTAAATGAGAGACCACGATCCAGGGTAATGACAGGAGAGAAACTGCGTACATACACAGCTTTATGAGCTGCAGAGAGATTGAACCTGACATGTCTGCCTTTATTTCTGTCAGACCTGTAATCAGCTTTAACATTAAATCTGAAACTCCGCCCATCTCCCGGCTAATCTTACTCTTAATTGCAGCTGCTCGTTTCCAGGCCACAAAGCTCGGGTGCAGCCGCGTTATGATGATTAGCCTGAGATCGTACAGCAATATGAAGGTGGAGAACAGAGGAAGGTGGGGGGAGGGGGGGTGTCTCACTTTGCTCCGGGCCACTGTCCTAATTATTTCTTTCCCAGAGTTGAGGTCACATTCCTGGTGGCCCAATCACAGACAGAGGAGAGTTTGTTATTATCAGTGTGCAGACAAACAAACATGGCAAGCCTGAAGGAATCCATTCAACAAAAATGTGAACACAAGGGGACGGTAAACAAACAAAGAGTCATATTTCTGGCTGTGAGAACCTGGAACAATAGGATGTGTTTTTTTCTTTTTTTTTAAAACTCCGCCTCCCTTGAGCCCTGCAGGACGGTGCGATGATGACACAGCCGGCAATGATGCCGTTAACAGACTATTACTGTTATTTGATGTGCGTTAAGCAACCCCTCCGCAGATGGTTCAGTGACGGTCGGGGCCCTGTTGTCATGGCGAACGCTGCACGGCAAAGTGTCGGGGAAAATGACCGGGATAATAAGCCTTTCTTATCCTAATGGATTTGTTTTCAAGTGGTGTTATATGTTGAACACACGCGCAAACCAAACAAACACACCTCAATGTGCTTTGTGTTCCCATTCAGAGACCATACACATGAAATACATGTGATTCTTCAAGCAACCTTCTAGTTTTCCCTTCATCTCCATCCAGCGTTTTACATCAGGTGTAAATGTAAATAAACTCACGAATCCCAAGTAGATGACGAAATAACACAACCTGTGTTTTAAAGGAGGACCTCATGCATTCAAAACAATCGACTGACACTGTCACATGTCAGCTCCGTCTCACGTGCTCCTCATCGGATCCTTGAATCCAGTCAAAAGGAGGATGAATGCAACACCCCTCGTTTCCAGCAGACAGCTGTGGAATCTGTGCACTGACAGATTGTATAAGCTGTTGGTAGTGTAGCTAATTAACAGCACTTTGATGAGTTGGCTGGAAATTTCTCTCTGTGAACTTTTTAATGTCTCCAGCAGCAGATGCATTTTGAATAGTGAGGAACCAATAAAAGCTCCATATAGTCACATTGAGTGGATGGATTTGTTTTTGTATAAAGCACCCAAGACTGAGCTTGAAGCTTAAAGTTGGCATCTCTAAAGAATTGCAATGAAACAAGTTGACCTTAAATTAGCAGCTTTCCAGTTATGCTATCGGTGCATCCTCTGCCCTCTACGTATGCAATCAATTCATTTTTTAAAAGGTTTGTAGAAGTGGCCCTTCTTCAAATACCACAATACACATTGCATACCATACAACTACACATATATGTAAACAAAACTCACAACATAGTAAATATGTATTTCTATTGACACAATCGTGAATATCTATGGAATAAAAGTGAATTAACTAACCTGTAGATGAGAAATCCAGAACTGATATAGACAAGGATGGACACACTGTTGCTTCCCCCCAGGTGTTGTGGTGTAGTGTAATCAAAATGGCCGATTCAAAACAGAAAACTTTATTACACCCAGAAGATGCACACAAACAAGGCCACTAGGGGGCAGTAGATACACAAGGAGATGTTCACAAACGAGGCCACTAGAGTGTACTAGACCCTCAGGGCACATAAGATGTACACATCTTTGTACAAGACCACTGGAAGGCACTAAATACTCCAGGCCCATGAGATGTACATAAACAAGGCCACTAGAGGGCACTAGATACACAGGGTGAATGAATATGTACATAAACTAGGCCACAAGAGGGCACTAGATACACAGGGTGAATGAAGATGTACACAAAAAGGCCACAAGAGGGCAGTAAATACACAGGGTGTTTGAAGATGTACATAAACAAGGCCACGAGAGAGCAGTAGATACACAAGGCTCAATGTTGCACATGTAGGTCAAATTGCATAATATTGTGTATACAAGTGGACAAACACAACAATTCCGTAAAAGTGAAGCCAAAGTGTTTTGATAAGTGAGTTGACCTGGAAAACAGTTTTCAAACCGAAGCCTCCTCCATTTTAGTGGAGGGGACACGGACCTAAAACGTAAGTAAGTGTATATGTGACCTAAAATTGTAATGGGACATAATGCTGAACACCAAACAGAATGACTATGTCCCTGCAGAGGGCGCTGTTATCAAGAAAGTAAGAAATAAAGCAGGAATGTGTGTCTTTGTGTTATCTGTGATTCAGTGTGGCCAGAACTCCAACCGAAATGTGATGAAACTCCTCTCAGAAAAACAAACCTGGCAACCTCAGAGCACCTTGGCCTGATGATGAATGTCTCACCCAGAGAGAGGGATCAGAGCCTGACGACCTGATGAAGGACTTTATATGAAGTCCATCTCAGGTCAGGCTACCTAATGACAGTGTCATGACTCTTTTACCTCTCTGATGGAGGACGAGTTGTTTTATTCACCTCCTGTTTGAAATTAAAGGTTCAGTGTGAAACATTATTGGTGAAATATTCTAACATGTATGAACAAATGTAGAGTATAAGATCATTACACTCATTTCTATCTGAGTATAATCACCCGAGTGTAGGAATTCTACTTTTCATCACCTGCAGTGTGTACGATTTCGGTCCATTTCTGTCACTTCTCTCTATGGGAGTGGTATTGCAAAACAATATATACAAATGTATAATCACCTCAATGTATGACTTTCCATTCACATACCCCTAAAATGAGCCCTTTAATGTATATTCATATCAGGAGCGGGTCCTTGCTATGGGGCCGCCATGTTTTTACAATAGCCCAGATTGAACATACAATAA
>JAFBJT010109293.1:0-47954 GCA_016785325.1 Chascanopsetta lugubris
CTACCATTATTATAATTGTAAACAAATAAATAAATTAGGTCTTGCACGATGTAATGACACTAAAATTAGTGCAACCACTGGACATAATGTAATCGTCTCCGCATTACACAACTTAGTTTGGAAAAAAATAATATTTAAATCATTCTAGGGACTTTATATTCTTCCTCTTATCTAGAAGATTCAGTTCATCCATTGAGAAGCAACAGGCAGAAAATGGATCCCTGTGTCTGCTTTGTCTGGAGTATCTCCTTCAAGCTGCTGTCACTGAACACCAAGAATTCGATGCCTTCATTGTATGAATTGAATAAAAGCCTCTCATTGAATGACTTTGATTATATGCCTTCAACTTCGCAGTGTGACACGAGATTTCCATTGAAGTAAAACATGAAAAGACTTCTCATCTGTCTCTGTCTCTCCATGTTTGTTCATATTGATCAATAACAATGTAAAGAGGGAGACGGGAGTGGCCCTTTTGATCGATAAACAATAATGTCTTACACTTTGACTAAAGCATATTTCTTAGAGGTCGTTTCTGTGTGAGGAGAGAGCTATTTTGTATTTGGTGACTCCACCATCTATGGAGCGGGTGGAGTGTGTTGATGCACAAAGAGAACAGTATGTAAGAAGCCACAGACAGCCAGAGACATTATGTTCACCTGATGCAATGGCTGCATATGTGTTTCACACGGTGCTTCTCTCTCAGTGCATGAAGCAGCGGATGCATCCTGGGACAAAACCTGGAGGAGAGGAGGCAACTTCGCAATGTTTACAGAAAGATGACATCACAGCAAACACTAGTTTCCATCCATTTTATTTAACTTATAGACTTTCAAACAAACTTGTACAAATTGCAAAACAGCTTTTGGTAACACCTCATTTTGTTCTTGTTATCACTGTTAGGAAAGAACTGTAGTGAATAAAAAGTAAACAATGTGAAGAGAAAGATCACACGGAGAGCAATGAAAAAGAAATAAAGAGAAAAGAAAAGAGAAGACGAGACAGAGGCAACTGTTTGTCGTCGACTGCGGATCATTGGCAGAGGACGGAAGCTGAAGCGCTGAGCGGTGCTAATCGCAGGTCAGGCAAATGAAGAACCTTCCCCTGCTTTGCAGTGGCGTCTCCAGTACCCACCTCGAGCCGTCAACTTGTATTTTCATAAGATTTGCACTGTAATGCAATGCTGGAGTTGTACACCAGGTGGCGACACAATCACACAAAACAAAACAAAAAACAGCCCTGGTACCAAACCATATTCTGCACCTGAACGAGTGGTTTCACTACGGCAAAAATATGAGTGAAATGAACTTCATGGAGAAGAACACTAACAAGACAAAGGAGATTATTCACCTTGTGTTTGTGTGTGGGTGTGGAATTGAGGCACATGGGGGAGACAGAGCAGAGCGGAGGATCTGTTGCCTGCAGGACTTTTGTTTTTTTTGGGGGGTGGGGGCGGGGGGGGGTGTCTCCACTGCCAGCAGCATCTGATTCAGCCTCTACTTTCCATTCCAGTCAGTCTATTCACATTCTTTGCAACTCATCTGGGATTTTAGTTATTTATTTATTTTTTCATCGGGGAAATATACAAATTGTGCTTGTGCGCAGTGAGCACAGGCAAGGACAGGAGGATAAGAGATGTTACTGGAGTTTACAGGATTAACTGCTTGGACATAATAGAGCAATTCTCTTTCAGAGATCAAGGCAAAAAAAACAAAAAAAAACACCCAACGATATTCATTCTCCATTTTGTTTGTTTTGAATCAACTGAAAATCATTTCTTCCAACTCTTTGCCCCTCTGCACGGAGAAGGCATTTTCACTCGCACGGCAGAACTTCGGAAAACCTTCAGCGGCGTTGGAAGTCAGTAATTGTTAATAATAATAATATCAAAAATACCAACAAACAGGCGATCAACGTAAAACCGATTGGTCACAGCAAATTTATGTACACATACACATTAAGAAAAGAGCTGTCAGTGGAGTTGGGGAGGGTGAGAGGGAGGAGAAAAAGAAGAAGAATCGGGCAATTAGATGTGCCCCATATCTTTGCTATACAAGGGGGAGTTACAGGGGTTGCCATGACGGCAGACCGAGGACGGACAAGGTTAGAGAGGGAGGAGCGGGGGGGGGGGGGGGGCGGGGGGCGAAAAGAGCGAGGGGGGGGGGGGGCGACAAGCCGAGGCCGAACGTTCACCTCTTCTTGGGGGCTTGGGTGGTGCGGGGCGGGGTGACGGGCCGACCGGAGTTGACGCCCCCATACTGGTACTTGGCCTTCTTCTCCGAGGGCTTCAGGATCTTTCGAAGACAAACAAAGAGACGTTAAAGTGAAGTGTGTGTCTGGGATTGGACGTGAGCATTTTTTTTTTCAAAAGCTGATTGTTATTCCACCTGGAAGGAGCACATGAGGGACTCGTCCACGCTCATCATGCCGCCCGCGTTGTCGAACTCGCCGCAGTAGTTGGGGGCGGAGAAGAGTGTGACCAGTTGGCGTTTGGCAAAGAACTCGTAACCATCCTCCACAACCTGTTAAGGAGGAGACGCACAGGATTATTCCCAGACGCCCACGCCGATCGATACTCGAGGAGCAGATCTCCAGTTAGCTGACGGGAGTCCAGCGTGGCCACCGAGACCAGAGAGTGTACAGAACCACCTACACCCGGATCAATATCCAACACCCAGCTCCGAGCAGAAATAGCCGTGGACTCTCCGGCGAGCCGCTCGCTGCTCGGATCAATTAACGGAGCGGTTCAGTCGTTCATCATGCTCATGTTGCAGCTTGTTGTTATCTCGGTCATCTTCCAGTTTAAATCTGCATCAGATGAAAACGAGTTCTGACTCTTGAGGTCTGCAGCTTTATATCAGAAAAGTCCAGGCGAATCTGGCAGCCATCTTGGCAAAATCCCTGGACCCTTATTTTAACATAACAAGACTGTGTTCTCATCAAATGAAAGAGGAGAGAGAGCCATGGCTGGATTTTTATAAAAATAGCTCATAGAAACAGCATATATTGAATCATCAATCAAATCTCATGAAAAAAAAAATGTGTTGATGCAGAAATAAAGAATTATTTTGATGCTGTCAGGTCGTCAGAGATCTTTAACATATCAAAGAGTTCATATAGGATGTTTACACAAACACACTGGCTCTACAACAGTTAAAGGCATGTCTTTCATATCTTTCCTTCTTGGCTTTTATGCTATTCTTTATCAATTATGTCCTATTGTGCTGATGTATCCATCCATCCGTCCATTGTCCCAGATTGCCAGATGATTTCCAGTTTCATGAGAGGAGTTTTGTCATACAACTTCTTTACTTTTCCTTAAGTGGTTTGTCTCCTTTCTAATATCAACAGTAAATACTTGTACTGAGGACACACAGTCTCATAGAGGTCAGTTCTCATTAAAAGTGCATGTTCAACCAATTTTAAGCCCTTACAAAAAAAAATTTTAAAATAAAACATCCTGTAGGATTAATTTTCTTCCTGCTCATTATGCCTCTCTACTTTCATCCCCGTCCTGATTATTACCTGGTGGGCTCGGCAGATGAGGTCCAGGTCGTGGCGGTTGAGGAACTTGCTGACCACGTCGGCCCCGAAGGTGAAGGAGACGCCGCGGTCGTTCTCCCCCCAGCCTTGTACGTCCTTGTCGGGGTCCGACCACAACAGGTCGCACAGGAGGCCTGACGGACACACCAAGATAAAGAGATGGAGGGAAGGATTGTGAGAGTGACAGAGGAGTGGGAGGAAGAGGGGAAGGAAACAGGGAGGAAGATGTGAGACAGAAGATTCACTGATGTGAGAGTTGTTGGATCAGGAAGAGAGGACTTGTCAGTTCTGTTCAGTCTCAAGGACTCATGCACACACACCCGCACGCACACACACACTCGCCTACACACACACACACACACACACACACACACACACACACACACACACACACACACACACACACACACACCCACCTGTATCAGGAACATCTGTTGGCCTCATGATCCTGCGAATCTGCTCCATCGACTGCAAATCAGGCGATAGCCCTGAAACAGACAGTTAAGTCCAAGTTGAGATTTGGAACAAAGCATTTGGTAAATCACCTCCACATGCCGGGGAACAGTTGGGAAAAAACGGCCCGTCTCACCTCCGTGGCAGCAGAAGATCTTCTCGTCAATGATGGCAGCGATGGGGAGGCAGTTGAAGCAGTCGGTGAAGGTTTTCCACAACTTGATGTTGAACCTGCGCTTACCTGTTGGAACACACAACCACACGCGGCATGAGAACACAGGACACCGCAGAGGTGTCCGGGTGAAGCGGAGGAGTTGATTTGTACCCACACTCGTCATAGAAGCCGTAGATGCGGTTGATGGAGGCGCACTCGTGGTTGCCCCTGAGCAGGAAGAAGTTCTCGGGGTATTTGATCTTGTAGGCCAGCAGGAGGCAGATGGTCTCCAGCGACTGCTTCCCTCGGTCCACGTAGTCGCCCAGGAAAAGGTAGTTTGCCTCTGGGGGGAAGCCGCCGTACTCGAATAGCCTCAGCAGATCCGTGTACTGACCATGGATGTCACCTGAGAGGACAGAGGGGACTTGGTGATTTGCCGTCCGATGTCATACCTATAGGTCAATGCAGACTTACCAGGAAATTGAGATTTAGTGTATAACTGTGGCTACGCCCTGCTGTGACCGCAGCCTCAGGATACAAACACCCATAAAGAGTTGTTTCAGCTGCCACATCGCATCAATGCCGCGGCCCAGGGGACACAAGCTAACAAGGGGAAGGACATCTCCGATCCAGGCTAGTCGCAAAAATAAAGGACGCACCTTCACATATTTGCGGAGGCTGACTTTAATTTGAACAGCTCTCTGAGGATACGGGGTCAGCCTCTCCTTTCTGTGACATCAGGCAGGGCTGTGATGAGCCTGGGGCGCGCTCACCAAAAATCACAGCATCTCTGCAGGGGAACGCTCGTTTCATCACCGAGCCAAGACCTGCTTCCTTTTTATATCCCACTTGTTCCAGTTTGGACTGTGAGCTCCAGACACTGCAGAGAGCCTCGGCAGAAGACTCAGGACAATAATAACAGGGTTCCTTTTGACCGAGGAGGAAAGAAAATCCTCGTGCCACACTCTTTTTATGGCGATGCTTCATTACGAGATGGGACCAAATACAAATTAAAATCGGTCTTGTTAAAGTGTGCAGCTGTCTGGCTCTGAAAATAACATACCCAATAAAGATGGTAACTTTATATTGACATTTTTTTAAAGCGACTGCCTTGTTTTTGTTTCCGTTTTTTCGTTTTAATTTCCATGGTGCCTGTCCGTGAACTAGGCACCAAAACACAAACCACGACTGGCACCAAACTTACATGGCTGCAAAAGCCTGTATTTATGTTTCCCTGATTTCCAAGGACAATGTGTACAAGTGCAGTCTTCCAGGCAAATGACCGAAAACACAAATGTTTGAAGTTAACATCGTATTCTCAGTGCATCATCAATCATTTCTATGGACCCTTCGCCCCCACCCCCCACCCCCAGTCCCCCAGCTTGCTATTTCCACAACTTCACTGTCCTTCACATCAATAATACAAAATCAATGACATGTATTTAAGTATTGATGCAGCAGCACAGCGGCACGATCCAGGACACTTGTTTTGTGTTTACCTTCTTTTAGAGGAGCAATGTGTGATGGTAGGTGGGAAAAGCTGTGATATCAATGATTTATAGAAGCTGACTTTTTAGTGTCTCTTTATTGTTATTTGAAGTGATAATCTTATACAAAATAAAACTGGTGGTATGCACAGAACTTCAAGAAACTTTTTTGGATAAACATTTGTATTTAAAGATAACTAAAGGCTTCCGTGCATCACTACATGCTACTAAGGGAAAGCTGGGGTCTCGTCTTCCCCACTAGATGAGACTAAATTGTCCACACTGCACCTTTAATGGGAACCAAAATGGAAAATGCTGCTCGGGGTGGATTTGACTGTAACCTTTATAAATTGATTGAGTGTGACATGATTGAGTTATCAACACTCACTGTAGGGTATTCCCCTACTCACACAAATGCTCTTAATACACTCATGACTCTCTTTCTCATCGGGGATCAGGGAGGCTGAGAGTGGACGGTGGAATTGACAGGTTATTAAATGGTCACTTGGGTTTAACATGGATGGAATAACCCTCAACCCCTTACAAACGGCCTGCTTCTCCATTGCTGACCCTTGAACTGCCCGAGCGCAACAAGACAATATCATAAACCTGAAAACTGAGACCGTCTTTGTTGTCGTTAGGGTCAGCAGTTCAACAGCACCGGGAACAAAGTAAACACAAGGGACAGGACACGGAGGGGAATTCGTCTTTGGCTTGTGCCTGCACCAAAACAGAAAAGGCAGTGGAGCAGTAAACAAGAAGCCATGTTAATTTATGATGCAGTTTGCAGAGTGAAGGGAAGGAGACGCACGGTCAGGGCCATGTCGCCATAAAATTGCCGATGCAAACAAATGGCAGCATAGACTGTAATCTCTGCAGCGACAGCTGGGGGTGAGTGAACTTTGTAGGAGCGGGGCTAACTTCAGCTGAGCTGCGGCTCTGTAGTAAAAGCTGGGGTAAACTGGATTATAGAATAATGCTCTTTCATTCATTCCACACCAAACTACTTCTTAGCCAAACTGATATTTTCAGCGTCAGTGTTTGCCGTCTGTTGTTATGTCTCCTGCTCACTGCGGATGATTTAGAGGCCAGTGTTTGATGGGCTGCCGGTCTGAAAACGTCCCGAGCTCGGTTCGGTTTCATCAAATCCGGAGTTGTTCCATGGGCGAGTGCAGCCTGAGTTATTGCTGCGTACATGAGTTTGAGAGCTTCACCGAGACTCCCTCTTTTTTTTTTTCCCGGTAAGCCCCCCCTGCCTCCTTCCTCACAATGAATCGTAGGATGACATTGAATTATTTACTCAGCACTGCCTCTGCAGTGTCGAAAACGGTCTGAGAATAGCTGCACAGCGATTTCAGGGGTTTCAAAAGAACAGAAAAGAGCCAGAGAAGTTTAAAATACAACTCCGAACTTGAGGTCAGTCCTATAAATGTGGATGAACTGACGGCACAATATAAAAGGCACAGGTCGTGGAACAGCTCCACACTACTAACACAGAGGTAATCCTACTCATTTAGAATTTGCATGCATAGGAAAACTAAATGCTGCGGCCTGCTAAGTCGTGAAAGTCGAGGCTTAATTGTAAATCAAATGACTAATGATTTAATAAGTGATAAAACAATAATGGCAATGTCTGCATAATGTCACTAGCTAAGCAGTAGGACGGTGGTACATTAAGTAATAAAAGTGCAACGGTGTGACCTTGTGCTGTCAGATTATGGATTGGTGCAAAGGCACCAACACACACACACACACACACACACACACGCATAAGTTTTACTGTGTGTTTTACGGTTACTCCTGTACGTGCTGGTCGTAAAGAGAAGTGATTTCAGACAGGGTGACACAGGGACAAACACTGTATCTAAATCTTATTTTGTGATGCAGCAGTCTGAGTTTGTCAAACCAACATTTTCTAGAAGAGCGAGCGGTGGAGTTTTAACGCTGATCAGTAGAGACAGGACAGAAATGGCATGAAGGACGCTTGTACCAGATAGTCCCTCGAATTTTCCCCCAAAGTTTGTTTGAAGATAAAGGTTTTGTCACGGGAGGTCGACTGGTGGATCCAGTGTCACATCAGAGGAGGGGTGATTACAGCAAGTCAAACCTGTTTGGACACTTGTGTGAGTGTTTAAAGAGGGAGATCAAAATACAGGAATCAACCCTTTAACTTCTACTTCTGAAAATCTGTGTTCTTCATCTCCTTTCTTTGTGAAATCTTTGGAGCACTTCAAAGTCGGACGACTGAAAGCTAAAACACCACAGCGCCTTTAAAGATGTATGATAAACGTTAACACAGCATATAAACAGCTAAAAAGCATTTCCACAGTCTTACAACAAATAATTTCCCAAAGTCGGCATGTTCCATTCGTCTGCCGGCTGATTTTTCAGAGGGTTGTGATTATAGTTATCAGTAAAAGATTGTTTCAGCGATCAAATTACTACGTGACACTCCTCTCAGCCACAATGAGCAGTTAATTACCGTTTGTTGTTCTGTGGACATCGTTGTAAACAACACTGTGATGCATACTACACTACTTATATAAATGGCCTCAAACAAGCGGCATTGAGGACGCCAGTCGTCGGGCGGAGGGTTATGGTTAACATGAGAGAGAACCTGATCCATGAGACCTTAGTTAAATGCATGATCAAATGACCATAATTAATTCATTAAATGCATGGACTAAATAATGAGTCCCGGTGATCCCAATAGCTGTGGGTTAAAGGCAGGTAATCAACCTGCTGAAAGAGGCTGAAGCAACAGGTCAAAGAAAAGAAAACAGAGACAAAGAAACCTCACACAGTGACAAATAACACAGGACCAGATATTAGGAAAAGATGCAGCACCACTAACAATCATAGGGGCAGTGTCGCTTACAATTCAAGATGATCATAACACATGAGGTAGAAATATTTGCTAAATTCTTCGAGGAAAGATTTCGCAAGTTGATAAGAAAGGAAAAGGGATCTGTACGATGTTATGTTCTGCCCCATAGTGGATGTAGTGCACATGGAAATGCTCAGGCAGTGACATCAATATTGCCCAGAGGTGATGCATCTCTTCTCATACATGAACCCCAGCATACATTAGACTGTAATATACAGTGTGTAGGATTGGATGACATCTATTGGTGAAGTCGGAGCTGAATTCTGCAAGACAACAAACAAAGTATGTGCCCCGGGACACGTAATGAGGACGGACACAAGAGAGCTGTGTGTACACACGAGCCTGCACAGTGCATGAGCCAGTGCATTGAATTCTCAAGGATGTTCACAAGTCTTGGACAGTAGAGAGCTGTTTGCAGTTGCAGCACGGCACTGGGGGAAGAGATAAAGCATGTGGGAGTATGCTGAGATGTGCAAGAGCCAGATAGAGAACGTGATAGTGCTAAGAATTCATACCGTGTGGAGGGAGCTGACTTGCAAATATCTTGCTTTAATTTGAGAGTAAATACCATGAGGCGCATTATGTTTCCTCTGCGCGCGCGTGTGTGTGAATCTGTACCATACACAGAGGCAGTCAGGTCCACAGAATAACAGTGGCTTAATGTGTGACCCAGGCCGAGGCACTGTTATCCCATCTGGTTACGTAAGTAAACTCTGCGTCAAAGAAATGGATTGCTGCTGTGGGCTGTGCGAACCAGGCTGTGCACCGCTCAGAAGGGAGTTTGCCGCTGTTGCAGCCGACCTGGCGCTTTTTCTGCGCGTGTAGCTAATGACCAATTAAGATGACGTAACTACCTGACATTTGTCCAGAGTTGAGAGTAAATATTCACGCTGTGTATGGATGCTGTGAATAAATTAATGAACCCAAGAAAAAGACAAATAAGGGAGAGATGTTTTCGTGTAAACACAATTTTCAACACGTGTTCACACCTATAAAAAAAAAAAAAAAAGACATCCTGACTGTATCTCTTGTGACCAGACGTCACTCCCTGGCTATATCTGCAAATAAACACATACATCATCTCTGTTCGCTCGGACCAAATGTTGTTTTTACCAAGTCAATGTGTTTGTGTCTGCGTGTGTGTGTGTGTGTGTGTGTGTGTATGTGTGTGTGTCTGCACAAGCAACAAATGGCAAAGGAGAGGGGGAAAGCGGAGTCTGGAGGGGATGTGTGAATCAGGGTGCTGGGTGCAGCTGCACACTATAATAAGATTTTAGCCATTTGAAAAGAGAATATAGCGATCATGTCTCAGGATGATGTCTGAACGTGGGCTTCATCCATTTTTTTTAAGCATCTACTTTCTAGCGCCGGCAAATATCTCAACCTATGGCACAGACGGGTAAAAGCACAGTGAGGCTGAGAACAATCCTAAAGTGGGAAGAAAACGAGGGCAGAAATATACGTGACTGACCGCAGATCTTAAGAGGAGCCTCGAGCTCCAGCAGGATGGGCTGGCTGAGGAAGATCTCCCTGGACTTGATGCAGAGGCCCCGCACCTCTGCCTCCGTCATCTGGACGATCTTCCCCGGGCGACATCCCCGCACTGTAGAGGAAGAGGAGGAGGAGGAGAAGGAGAGAAAAGCTGCTGTCAGGTCTTCATTGTAAAAGGTTAACGCAGCAACTCCAGGCAAGACCACAAGCTTTGTCAGAGCTAGGCAACAATAGAATAATTTGCAATTGTGTGGGGGGAGGGGGGGGACCTGTAGCAGAACCACAAAGCAATCTTAAAATCTGATGAGCAGTGGAGGCGTAATGATTCTGTAGCTTATAGCTACCAGGTCTCAGTTATACTTAAGAAAGCCACTGCTTAGGCTGTATGAGAGCCGCTTGCATCTTCAGCAGTGGTGTGGGTTTATTGGCTGTGTAGCTGCACTATTAGCTTAAGCCGTCTTTCTGGGGTTGTGCCACAGCTCTGGGTGCAGATTTATCAGACTGACACCAAGAAAAGAGGAGAAATCATGGAGAGGAGCAAACTCAGCAGCTGAAATAGTCGGAGATGCTAAACGCGTGAACAGATGCAAGAGAAACGGCCTCCGCATCATATAACCTGGGGGCTGGAATATATGATTAAAGTTAGGGGGTTCGTGTGGTTTAAAAATATCTGCGTCTGAAATATTTACCTCCACCAGGGAGATTATGTTTTCACCCCTTTCTGTTTGTTGGTTAGAAAGCAAGTTTATGCAAATTGATGGGATGGATTTCCACGGAACTTCGCAGAGGAGCCCAGAAAATGTTGGTGCAGACTGAGCGATGAGGGGGCGGATGTAGGAATATTTTATTTAACATTTTCAGATGGGCCTTTTTTTTCTTCCAGATATTGGTGATAAAAGAAATCAGATGCATCTGAGGATCTGATATCTGAGCGGTGCAGCATGACTGACTTCGAAAGGGAATGCTGGTTAAAGGTCAACCAATGATCGATCCGGCTGCTCATCTACGTCGATATTCTGCATTCGCTGATGATCTCCGTTGCCGCTCCCATTCTACTTGATGCAATGCACGACAACAATATCCGATTGGCTAAATACCACATTTTGTATGTAACTTCCAATGTAACAGCCAAACAACACATCATGTATTGTGGTATGTGATACACCACATTTGACTGTCAATGGAAATCAGTCCCAAACACCTGTAATCAACCTCAATAAGCACCAATAGGAGGAGCTGTATTGGCCTTGAAAAAACACTACTGGTTGACCCCTATAGTGGCAGAGCTATGTGATCTTCTACACAGTTGATATTTGGGCCGGATCCTTTAAAGATGGGATCCAAAGAGCATGTACAGACACAGCTACAGAGGAATGGGTTGGTGTTGAGGTAAACAGGAGCTGTGAATGGTGAAATGTTTCTCGTCACATTAACGTGATAAATGTTACGTAAAGCACATTTACGCCATCACTGCTGATGATGGATGATGGAAACAAAAGTGATGATAAACAAATCCTCCACTGAGCAGTCATGTCACAAGTGGCCATTTTGCCTTTAAGCTCCACGCCCACTGAAGGATAGAACACGATCCCTGAGAAAGAGAAATGTGTTCATTGCGGAGGAAGTTTCCTTTCGAGCCTTTCGCTTCTTCCTTATTTATGTTTCCCTGGGGGAGGCACAATGAAAATAAAGGGCCAAACAGGGAGCCGTTTAAAAAGGATTAGCTTGTGTACTTGTGAGGAATTACCAAAAGCTTAGTGAATGAGTTTTTGTGTGTGTACGCAAACACGCTCAGGCTCCCTCACTGTCTCATTAGTCGTGTAATTCGACCAAATCAGAGAAGGGAGATTGAACCTGAGCAGCATGGCGGTGAATATATGAGTCAGGGTCTATTCTAGGTCTCCAACAACCTTCATCGACTGTTGCTTTACATCATCAATTTTCTTTATCACCCAGCCACTGTTTCTGCACTGCTTCATACTCGTGCACTGAACAAGGGTGTCTGGCCATTAGATTGCGCAAGCAGCGCTCTCCGGTCCGCGGCCAGGCCTCGTCTGAGCCGAGCGGATCTAAGCTCGGATCCTTTAAACACTAAAACCTTTCCCTGTTTGCACTTCTGCAGAATGGCACTTTTAAAAAAGAGATCACGTCCTTGAGAACACCAAAGGGGGCGAAGGCTAAAATGAGGCAATGCCAAAGGATTTGCCAACAACATAAAGCAAAATTCCGCTTATGTGGTCATCACGCAACACGTGTCTGGAGAAACCTGGAGTGTTTCATAAAAGGTCTCATTCCAATGAAAACACACTCTCGCTGACACTTGGCTTTGACTCAGTGCCACATTTTCTCAGACAGTGGGGCTCACAGTGAGCTATTATGTTGTGATACAAAGTGAAGGCTGAACACTTTTCACATAGCGTGCTTCAGAAAACACAGCACAGGGGGGAAATCATGAGTCCCTTGGTACGGTACATCTGTGCTGAACATCAACAAAAAAACAGCAGCGAACGCGTCTCAGACCTTCTGCAACTTTAATACGCCCGTGAAAATGAGACGGGGCTTTGGTGGAAAGCCATTTGAAGCTAATAAAGCAATTACTGCATTAAATAATAGATGTCAGATGTCTGTAAAATGACAGACAATAATATAAAAAATACCTGTTAAAAGTTTCATAAGGCTTGAGTTAATATCTTCATCCCAACAAGAGTCCAAATAAAGGGAGTGGGAGGCAGAATAGTTTATTGTGTCTTACGTCCAAACACACATCCATGATTAATTCAAAGACCTTTTTTCCACTGTTAAACTAACACAAGTGGACGTGCCCTAAATGCACTTGCGCCACAAGCTTTCAACCATGTGCTCAGACTGTTACAACAGAGTGGCAGCAGATCCTGAGACGTTAAAGGACGCGACTTTGGTATTTACTTTTATAGAATATTCCGATGCATAAGACTCAAATGAAGTTATTTCCTCTATTAAAATAAAAACAAAACAAAACAAAAAAACTTCTATGAACTGTTTTTTCATAAATTATAATGAGCCCTTTTTATCTACATCAGGAGCAGGACCTCCACCACGATGAATGCTAAGTTCTTATAGTAGAGTAGAGTAGTAACAATAGCTCAAGGCAACAGCAGCAACAAACAACTTCAACTCTCCATTTCACTCAATCTTACACAGTGCACCTGCAAAACTTGATAGAATTATTATCAAAATATCTTCTAAATCAATTTTCTCCTGTGTCTGACTCAACAGGAAACAGGAAGGTTTCAAGAACATTCAGGTGAGAGTCTGTGTGAGAGATGATATGACACATTAATTCGGCTTCACATATCATAATCTTGTTTTCTCCGTAGTTGGACATCATCCACGTCTTCTACAAATATGGCATTACTGTATCATCATGGGATGGGTTTTTTTCTGTGTGTTCCCATTATGTCTTACAAACATCCTCAACAAAGTCATTTACGGCGAGTTAATTTTTTGGACATGCTCCCGTTGTATTCTCACATGGGCTCATGAGGAAATTTCCTGGATAAGTGATGCGCAGGCTCGAGGAACACGCTCTCAAAAATGTCCAATAAAGCCGACACGGATATTTTAATGATCACTTACAGCCTCACCAGACTCCACTGCCGATCTGGAAGCAGCTTCAGTCTTTGACAACCTTTGGAATTATGTTAAACTTAAAGGTTTATTTACACATTTCAGTCCAGACTGTGACCATCTTTCTGCAGCTCTACCCTTTAGGTTCAGATTCATATATTCAGCAAATATCACATCGTGCCACATAAATCATATGGGAACTACTTTTACTCGGGAAGCCGCATTTCACAAGGTGAAACATGAACAACACTGACAGCAAACAGCATCTTCAATACTCCCGAATGATTTTCATTCATTGATTGAAATTAACCATTTAACACAGAGCGCTCACACTTGATTCTAACTTGTCACATTACTAAAACAGAACAACTGTTCAGAACTTCCTATTCTCATGAACAGTCTTTCATTTGCGTAAGGCAGAGTCATCTTCACAACAACAAAACTGACCACGTGTGAAAGATGCCACCTTGCCTTAAAAATATGAACAACACAATGGAGATGTTGCTGCCAATTGAAAGTGATAAGGAAAACTGTGAGATGCGAGCACGAGCTGTCAAATAGAGACTTTCTGCAAACCCTCAGAACACTGATCTTCACAGATGTGGAGCCACCACAGGTGTGGGTTATGACAGTGAATACGCTGATTTGTCTGACTTTCAATGAATTTAATCATTTTGTGTGTGGTGCAAGAAACACCGCAGACTTGGAGGATGACGGCGTTTTCCAGCACTGATCAGAGATACTTCAGTCTTTCAGAGCTGCTGGAATCTGTGCCAAGGACAGATGAATCTGCCTTCATGCTCTGGTGTGACTCAAACAATATCTCACAGGGGAGGACAAATCTCTGCAGCAGGTGGTCAGACAACGCAAAGAGATTTTTGCTCGGCTCTATCTGTGCCAAGTCCAAAACCATGTCTGCACACACACACAGACACACACCCACACCCACACCCAACAAGATTCATTTGATTTACCAAAGGAATCAGAAGGAAACTCTGATCTTCCAAGGCCAAACAGTCTCGTTAAATTCAATCAAGCTGCATCAAATTGTACAAATTCACTGATGTCACCTCTCTAAAGGAGTCAGACTGTTTTCATTGAGATCCACGGATTCTTTTATAATGTGAGGATAACAAAAAAGCCCAATGGAAAACACGAGCTTCATATTGATATACAAATCAGATGTTGGCCAATTATCAGCCCGGCTAATTATCAAGGCTGATTTCCAGCATTATGGTAACAATCTGCATTTCCATTTGAGCTCAACAACCCTCAAAGACTCATTGTCATTCAACCATGAATACTGCATTTATTTATACTCATACTGACGGCAAATGTATAAATGAATAGTGCTTCATTACAGGGTTGTGGTTAGATCTGTCAATATGAGCTCCTCTGAGGGAATCACAGAAGTTCTGCTCATTCTGAAAGGTACTAAATGTCCTAATACACTGACAATGGATTATGTGCTGAACCACAACCACACAGCCACAGTCGCACACCTACAATGAGAGGACGGCAAACAACAGACAAAACTGCATCATGTTAAAAGTGCAAGTGAAGCTTTATCCAAAGACGGTGGCATTCAATGTCAAATACATGGTTCAGTAAACTGTGCATTTTGATCGAGGCTTCGCCTCAATCCATGACAGCTATTATTTACCTGTGGTTGAATCTGTGGGTGCAAAGAAACACTGAGAACTCATTTTGAAATGCACCAACTGTCCTGACAACGGATGTGTGCGCGTCATGAGGCCTGTGTGCACTGAATCTCAACAACACACACACACACACACATACACCTGAAACGAAAGCAGAGTCACACCACCAGTCAACTTAATCCTAAATACCTGCATTCAATGTCACGTGAAGGATTACAGAGTTGCCCGTCAGTTCAATTGCTATTGGTGACATCAGCATTGCAATGATACAAAGGGATGAGCCGGGATCAATGAAAAGTGTGAGCGCGAGGAGATGCATGTAAGTTGGCATTTATTTTGGAATGTACTGAATGTCCTGACACACTGACAATGGATGTGTGCACACCATGAGGCCTGTGTGCACTGAATCACAACAACACACCCACGGACGCACACCTACAAGGAGAAAAGAGCCAAATAGACAAAAACTGCATCAATATGAGTCAACCTTATTTCAGATATAGAGACAGTTGGATTCGATGCCACATTAAGGATATTGTATAGTTTTATATACAGAGAGAGGAGAGCGTGTGTTTTATTATTTTTTTAAAGAGCTAATTCAGCTTTTAAAAGGTGAATTTTCTCAATAACGTGACATTCACCGTGTCACCATTTTAAACTGAAGAGCACACCGTAATGCCAGCTTCGTGTTCAAGGGGCTAAATTAACCATATTATCAAGGGCAGGGAGGCTAGGAACCTATTTACGGAGGTTACTTTCCGAGCAATTCTCGATGAAAAATTACGTTAAAAAACCAGCCGCTTACGCTATGATAAACTAACATAGTAACGCAATGAAATGTCATGCAGAAGAAAACGAACGTAGCAGCCCCTCCTTCTACAATACGTGCCAACCGTAATACAGACAATATTACAGGCGGAATACAGGAAAAAAAAAACATAAATGAGGTTTCAAGTTTAATTTACATTTAAGGTTGGATACAAATAGGCGATAAATATAGCTGTGAGTTGCAACGTAGCGCTACGTGAAAACTGAGATGTAGGCGTTAACCGCCGCTCTGTTTATAAACACGGCAGCTAACGGTCACCACTGCTAGCAGCCCGACGTTAGCCGCGCTAGCTAAACAGGCTCCCCTGCGTCTTCTGAAATAAAACAGGTTCAAACGGAGTAAATACGACAACATGTTGAGCGGAGGCAGACGCACAGACTGTGTTCGATACTTAAGTGCCAATGAGAGAGAGTCGTTCACCTTCCAGGAGCCGAGAGATGAGGCTGTCCACGTTCAATTCACCCTCCGCCATCTTCACACTGATGCTGTGCAAAGTGCTGCTGCCCGGCTCAGTACGCTGGGGCGGACGCAGGGGGGCGCTGTTATGCAGAAAACGGGGGCCTGAGGAGACTGTGTACCTCCATCCACTAGAATAGTTCATTTTTATGGCTTCCTGTTGTTGTAAAACATACTGTTTAAAGTTATATACACCGTAAACATAATTTTTGAATTGTTTTTAATATGGGTACTATATGCAAGCGAGCTTTAAATGTTATAGCTGGGCATCATTTGTGTTTAATGATAAAAAATAACAATGGAACAAATAAAAAAAAATAAAAACTCAACAATAAGTACAAACCTCCGGTAAATGTACTTTACAGTCTGTTAAACAGAAGCAGTTGGCATCTTTCATCAGTCCCCTGGTCATAAAACAGGCCCCTGTTATGAATTATCAGCAGGTTATATCACTGATAACGTTAATAGTCTGATTTGTGTCATGCATAGCTGCTTGGTGTCGTTTATGATGGGGTGACTTCTCTGTCTAGAGTAAAGAACATTACAAGTTCAAATGGTCAGAGGACTGGTTGAACAGAGAAGTGACATAACCTGGTTACAAGTTGTTGTGAACATCACCTGAGCAGTCAGAATGAATTATGCAATTATTATTTTTATTGTTAGATCAACTGCTGTAAATGATAAATACAAGTTTTGATTCGTTTCAATAAAGTCTGAATTCTGAGGTGAATATTGTGAGCTTTATTGATCTTACATTTTTTAAATCCTCTATACATTTTCAATGAATGAAAATCACATTACCAACAGAAATAAGTTAGTGTGCAGCCAGTAATATTTCAGTCATCATTTTCCATTTCATTACATCAGTTGTTAGACCAGCTACAACATTCACTACAGCGATACATAAAAAAATGTCGGCGGTTTGTACCCCTCTGTTCCCTGATCCCCGTTAGAGAATGGTGGATAATAGAGACATGCATGTGTCCGCATGAGAGAGTGTGGATCGGACTGTACTGAGGGTAGCGGTTGATAAGCCTGGAAAAGTGCTACATAAATAAAGACCATTACCCATTACTGTCCTTCACAAACACACTATGCTAACACAACTTACTGTAAATGTGCCCCCCCCCCCATATGCATCCAGTAATATCTTCTGTGGCTCAAGGACAATAATTAACTTGTGTGGACGGGTCTATCTTATCACCACAAACACAGTGCCCTGAACATTCATCATAAATTATGTCCCTCTATTGTCAGCGCTTCAAAAGTGGGTGCCCCTCATCTCCACCGGCGCCGCCTTCGTCGTCCTCTTCCTGTTCCTCTTGGCTCTGCAGGAGCAGAAGAGCCAGGTGACGGAGCAGCCGACCAGAAGGCCGACAGCCGCCAGGACCGCGGCGAGCCAAGCGGGCACGCTGTCCGCGCACTCTGAGGTGAGGGGCAGGGCCGTGTTCTGCGTGGTGGAGCTGTGGGTCGGGGATGGCGACGTGGAGGTGGGGGTGGGGCTGGGGAAGCTGTTCTCCTTTGTGAAGATGTAAGGATGCGCCTGGAAATACACAATGAAGTCATAAACCTGCCGCCTGACCCGTCACAAATGAGTCACGAGTGGGTCGACCGCAGCTTCTTACCTCACTGGGGCATTTGATTCTATTTCTGGCGTTGGTGAAATCGTTGTATGTCTGTTTTTTACCCACCGGCTCCAGCTACGGGGGGGGGGGGAAACAGAAACGTCTGAGGTCAGATGGTGACCCCAAAAGGAAACTCTTTTCCTCTGTCGAACCCAATCAAGCCTTCCGCTGCCCACGCTGCTCACTGCACTCACCATGTTGTTCCACAGTGCTACAGCCATGTCAGCATGTCCCCGATCACTGAAGTGGAAACAGTCCTCGGAGAAGTAGGTGTAGTCCGGTATGCCGTCCTGGACAGGGAAAAAAAATACAGCACGGTTCGGTGTATAGGCAAGAAAGGCGTAGGGAGTTGTAGACCTTAGATGAGCTAAATGTATATTTTTGATTGTGAAATCATGTGAAATGATCTAAAACGTCATTAGAGTGTTCAGAAATATCAGAATTGACATCCGACCAAAGCTGCTGAAGTCTTTTTAAAATGGCCGTAAAAGACTCAGATACTCGCGCTACAATGTAATACCACTTCCTGCCACTAGAGTGAGTCATGAGCCATTACAGTGCTATGTCGTCCACACTGACGAGGGTATACATAGTACGGTTTAGACCAGTTATTTATGAAAATGTGCCAGTTTTGTGTGGTGAACAAACGCAGCATAGCTAGCGTGTTCGGAGAACATGCGACATTCTTGCACAACACCACCATCTGCTGCTCCAAATCACCTCATTTTCTACAGTAGATACAGAGAGTGGGAGGATGATGACAGACTTACAGCATTCACAGGAACAACAGAGTTTTGGAAAAAGGGCTGAGTCACCACGGCAAAGTCCTCCCTGCCCTCATACCGGCCTCCATACACCAACTTTTCTGTCTCAATCTGAGGGGAAGAAAAACACAAATCCAGATGTTACTATGGAACACCTAACCATCACGTCTCCACAAAAGCAGCTCTCATCGCTATTGTCAGGGAACCTGCATCTCCCGATTGATCCGCTTGACTTCGACCAGCTCTGGGGAATCTTCTCCTGTCTGCAAGAAGCACGGGCAGACAAACCTGAGGACCCGAGGATGGAATAAAAACCCTTAATGATGCAGAATGCAACCTATGGAATATTGTGATATCTGTGCATGAGCTCCGTCCGTTATGGAGCACTGTATTATCACACATTTCTGTTTTGACAAGTAATAGGATCAATATTTAGACGTCCTCCCTCGGACTCAGTGGTCGCGGTTCAATGGGCCATTGATCCGGCGGGAGGGAGTCGATGAGCGTACTGTTGCAAGACGTTGCACCCGAGACTGTCCCTCTTAATCCTGCGGAGGCCTTCGATTTCCAGGATCTCCATGACGCTGACCATCATCCTGGGAACCTGCGGTCGGAAGGAAAAAAAGAGACGGAAAAGAGACTTTTCACCGTCTTAAAGGAATTCAATTGATTCCTTTTTGGGGGCACTGGTGAGAAGAGAATGCAGCCGTGTTGAGGATAATTGGAGGATCACTGAATATACCTCATTGTACAAAAGGTCCAGGCTTGTCATCATGTGGTGTCTGTACATCTGAGGCGACAGCGAGGCCTGTATGTTTAAATACACACAATGCACAAGGTTATTTAATGATTTAAATGAAACATATGCGCATATAAACCCATCTTTCCTCCGTGACTGCTATTGCAAGTAGTTGTGTCCAAAACAATCCATTCATCATCCTGGAGTTAGCAGACAATGGATGAGTTTGCGAGGTTGCCATGGTAACGCCGATATTTTTGCTGAGGATGTGAAGCCATTTGGACACAAAATGGCTCCCTGAGTCACAAGACTACCTGCTGCTGGACAGTAACTCTAATAAAACCACAACTCTCACACCCAGTGTCCTTGAACACTGCAGTCTCATCAATGTCTGTTTAGCGTTTTTACATCTTTTATACCCACAATGCACTATGATTCCCTCCCGACGTGCATGTGTCTAGTGTGCTGTGAAGAACGATACGAGTGTCCACTGTGCCGCCCGACAAAAGCAGCCATCATCCCAACGAACCAATGTCATGCAACATGCATGAGCGTACGACTGACCCTATGAGCTGTCACTATCACAGACACAGAGAGAGAGAGAGAGAGAGAGAGAGAGAGAGAGAGAGAGAGAGAGAGGAATAGAGAGACAGGATGAAGAGAGTCTGGGCTGACTTCTGTGTTGTTTATGCCTCTGAGAGAACAAGGGCTGGCACTGTGGCCCCCTGTGCGCCGGTTTGATTCCGACAGAGGCCTGAGATGGTGGAGCAGCAGCAGCAGGAGGAAGAGGAGGAGGAGGAGGAAGAGGAGGAGGAGGAGGAGGAGGAGGAGGAGGGTGGTGGGTGGTGGAGGGGGGGGGGGGTGGGGGGGGGGGGGGGGGGGGGGGGGGGGGGGGGGGGGGGGGGGGGGGGGGGGGGGGGGGGGGGGGGGGTTTGTGTGTGACAGAATGTGCTCATTGACAGGAAACCATGTCTGCTCTCATCTCACTCTGACACGATAAAACAATTAAAGGGCAGCGGGAGGGGGGAAGAGAGAGGAGGGAGAGAGAGAGGGCGGGGGTGCTGACAAAACCTCAATTCTTCAGCTCCGGTTGCCCCAGGTTTTTTGGGAGAGTGATATCATGAGACAGCTCCACACAGAGTGTCACCACAGCAACGTGGGAATGGTGGGGGTGGGGGGATGGCAGGGGGCGGGGGTACTGAGAGACACCGGAAAAAAAACAAAAACGTCCCTCCTCCATCTTGTGTTCTCTCCTGTGACGGCCTCTTTAAAGCGCCTCACCCTGTCGTTGCAGTACTGGCACAGGTCGTTGCCGCCGATGAAGAGGGTCACCAGCTTCCAGTCGTTGTTGAAATCCACCGACTGTGGTCAGAGGGGAGGCGACATTCAGCTTTATTCTCTCTGTTTACCTGGCACACGTGAAACCATCCGTGCAGCCATAATAATATCTCAAACCCACAGGATCCTTTTTCATGGCGTCAATCAGACGTCGGACCTGTCCTGGAATCCCCCTGCACGAAGGGCGGAGATAATCCTGAGTGCTGAGTGATACGTCTTCATTTGAAGCTGATAACGGTTAATCACCACACTCACGATATCTTGGCCCCCGACACGGCCACGTTGAATCCACTCTCCTTGCTGCCCGCTCCCTTTGACATTCCCTTTATGTTGGGATTGAATTTCCTCAGAATATCTGATGTAAAATAAGAGAGAAGACAAATAAATGTGTCCCGGTCCGACTCTGCCATCTAGTGGGATTTATTAGAATTACGTCGGAGTTGCAGAAAGACACTCACTGGGTAATGTGGTGACTGTCTCCAGACTCTTGTCTCCTCCAATGCTGGTTATCGAGGAATAAATGATTAATTAGAAAATGTTGACACTTAAATCTGACATATGCAAAATGTTTAGTCTCTCACCTCCATACAACTCCTTTGTACTCGGTCCTGAGCTGCAGCAGGTTTTTCGCCTTTGCCCCAAACCCAGTCTGCAGGAGGGAAACACAGAGAGAGGATTTTGTTATGCTCTGACTTCATTGAGATTTTGCATTGACAAGAAGGATTGAGCAAAAATACAGTGGAAAACAATAAAACAAATGTAATTATTATTGCAGCGACTCAAACTTTGATCAATGTTTACGATTGGTGTCAGGAACGTACAGTCAGAGAGTCTCCCAGCGCAGCCACCACCTTGATATCTGCCGGTCGTAACCTGTGAACTGACAGGACATCAACACGTCACATTAAAACTTCACTTCCTGTTTCACCTGAGTGACATCATCACACTTTACCTGAGGTGGGCACAGTGTTGGACGGAGCCGTGTCCACACAGGAGAAGTTACTTCCCCAGTTCTACAGAGTGACAGAGACGTATTTAATGCAGATGTAATCATTACAGTCACTGGCCACTTCATTAGGTACACCTGTCCAACTGCTCCTTTACACAATTATTTAATTGAATGATCTGATCAGCCAATCACGTGACACTCAATCAGTGCATGGTGCACACATAGACCAGGTAATACCTAAATGCATTGAGTAGCTCCCATGTGACTGGTTGATTTTGATATTTGTAGTGATTTGCATTTGAAGAGGTGTCCCTAATATAGTGGACAGCGCTCTGTGACTGTGCCTCACATTGACAGGAGGAGGAGTGGGCGGAGGGCCGGGGAAGGTGTAGTTGCTGTTGACGGATGTTCTGAAGAATGGGCTGGACTGATGAAGGAACAATCAGATTAGAAGAGTGAATAAATACAATTGTGCAGTTTGCAATGGCTGAGTGAATATCAAACGTAAAGTACGGTTACCTCAGAGGGACATTTCAACTCGATGCCGCTCGTGAAATCATGAGTAAAGGTTTTGTTTCCCACTGGCTCTAACTAAAAAATACAAGAATATGAAATGTATTTTTTGTGGATTCAGTGAAATAAAAAGTGTAACAAATGGTTCCACATAAGGAGTATCTCACCATGTTGTTCCACAGACCCTGGGCCATGAGTGTGTGAGCTTTCTGGCTGAGGTGGAAGCAGTCGGGTGAGAAGTAGGAACGATCAGGGCGGCCGTCCTGCAAAAACAAAGATATGACATTAAGAGTAATTACGACACTGTAATGTTTAATGCGATGAGCGTGTCGGTGTTTACCTCTAACAGAGGAAGGAACACCTCCCTCATAAACGGCTGCAGGACGACAGTGAAGTTGTTGTGTGTGTCGTAACGGCCGGAGTCGATCAGGTCCCTCATGCCACGCTGCAGGGAAACAACAACACAAATGTCTACTACGTAGGGTAGAATATTGCAATTTTGTAGTTATATTTTTTTAATTAAAAACCTAGAATATTAATATAATGAGTCTGTATCAGGACTGTAGCCATTTTGTGTCACTGCTGACGTGTCATCGTTTGTACCTGATAGTCTCTGTTGACGTCTCGGACCTTCTGCAGCTCAGAGGATCCATCTTTAGGCTTCAGGATACACGGACACACCAAACTGAAACACACAACAATAGCCACTAAATGACGACTCGATTGTGTCCTTTTAAATCTGAAGGTGCTTTTGTAAAGTCGAGCTTCACTGACCTCACGAACCAGGTGGGACACCCCAGAGACTTATCAGTGTGAAGGTCACGCAGCGGGACAATGTCTAACAGCTCCACCAGGTTGACAATGGCACGAGGAACCTGTGTGAACCATAAACTCTCACGGTGTAGTTTATGACAATGATGTACGGCAGCTGACAGAGCGAGATAGTGACAGTGTGCTGTGTACCTCGGCGTGGAGGACGTCCAGGGCCTCACGGATACGATTCAGCACATTCCTGGGAGACATAACAATCTGAGAAGAGGGAAATCAAACATCAGTCTATAAGCAATATTAGCTTTTATTATTAATTGTTTGTATTTTTGTATTTATATTTTCAAAAATGGAAATAACGTTATTTGAATTCCACAGACTGGACCTTCAATGTCAGCAATCACATTCAAATGAGTAGTCAAAGAGAAAGTCATGGATTCTCACGCTGTCTATGCAGAAGTCGCATATGTCGTTGCCTCCAATAAACATGGTGATGACTTTCCAGTCGTTGTTAAAATCAATGCGCTGTAAAGATAACGGGGGAATTAAACCATAATGGAAATAAAACTAAAACAAAGATAACACACACAGAGGTTCTCTGCCTTACCGCATCAGTTTTCATTTTGTCCACCAGGACGCGCACCTGTCGCACCATGTCCCTGAGAACACAAAGGCGGGGGTGGGGGGGGGGGTCATTTAATGTTTGTTCTGCTCATGTTTGATCTGTGAGGATTTGCAGAGCAGTGACCCACCTGCTCTTCGCTCCGGCCACGGCCTGATTGAGAAAAGCCATGGGATTGTCCTCAGCACCGATTCCCACTGAGAAGCCGGTCACATTGGAGTTAAACTCCTTCAGGATGTCTGAGGGGGAAAACAACATATCAGTTTTTTTTTTTTTAAATCATTCAGTTTGATAGAATAACTGAATACAAGTGGAAACGTACTTGGCAGAGTGGTTACCGTGGTGATATTCTCATCACCACCGATGCTGGAAGAGGCAGAAAACGCTTGTTACGCCACAGAATGATCAGATTCATTCCCACAGTGAACTTGTTGATGACCTCACCTCCATGACAGTCCTCTGTACTCATTCATCACTAACAGCAGGTTGTCGGTCTTTGCTCCAACGCCATTGGCTGCCTGAGATCGAAGATCACGTACTAGATATTGAGACCATTGAAATTCATCCATCTACATATACATATATAAAGCTATTTCTAAATCTACCTCTATATCAACTATATCTACATATATACATCTACTATACAAATACATATCTATATCGACTGTATATCTATACGTACGTCTATATCTACATATATATCTATATCTATACAGTATGTACGTTGGTCTCCGTATGGCTCTTCACATATAAGCTTGTTGATAAGGACGAGAATGAAAATACTCACAGTCAGAGAGTCGCCCACTGCTGCCACCACCCTGATATCCCCAGGTCTGAGTTCATGCACTGCATATAGAGTAAAGGGTATAGACTAGAGTAGACTACAAACAGCACATTTCCATATAAATACATGTGATATGCAGAGGATGACGTGTAGAAACAAAAAGGTCTTTACCTGATACTGGAATAGTGGGGGAGGGTTTGCGGTCTGTGCATGGGAGCACAGTCCCCATCGACTGAAAATGGACAATGATCTTCAATTGGTTTGGTTGTGTTGTTATTGTTGATGTTGTTGTTGTTGTTGTTGTGTTATTGGAGCTCTGACAATGAACTCACAGGATTGGTGAGTGCGGAGGCTTTTTTGTGAAGCGCCATCTCTCTGTCATCGGGGGAATTGATCTGTGTTCGCAGGAAAGGTCGCTCCTGAGATGAGCGAAAGAAAAAAAAAAGACATGAGGAGCAAAGAGGGTAGAGGATTTAAAGGTACAGTGTGTAGAATTTGGGCCCACCTTGTGGTGGAGTTGCTAGTTGCAACTGAATACCCCTCACCCCTCGGTTTATGCATTTGGGTGATCATGACTCTGATGATCTCATATTCCATTTCCGACGATTGATCCCTTTGGTCTAAATCTTACACACTGTGCCTTTAAATCTGGTTTGTGGATTGTACAATTTTATAATGATACATAAACACACGTATAAAGCCCTGGCAGGCCTCACCTGGGTGGGGCACGGAATGGCGATGACACCGGTGTCCATGACCTCTGGCTGACCCGAGGTCGGCTGCAGCTGGAGGAGGAAACGTGACAGCGGGTTAAGATTTTTAGGTTCAGGTGCGGTCGCTCAGAGCGGCCAATGAGCACGGAGCGGCGCTGCTGATTGCATAACTCATGAGGGAACAATGATGGAGAAAGACGAGTTAATCTTTACATCTTTTATCTAATCTCAGGTCAGACTGGCAATAAGCGTTGACAGTAAGAACCATCCCATCTCACTTTTAAAAAAAAGTCTCTGATGAATTCAGAGTCACAACATAACAGAGGTATTTTCAACACACTGCACCTTTAATTTGCTAGTTTGGTTTCATGAGAAGTTACCATGTTGGTCCACAGCTGAACAGCCAGTTGATTTATGTCCATGCTGTCCTGTGAAGACACACATGACATCATACTTTGTTTACCTCATTACACGTTGTATGACGTCATTGTTTATGTATTGTTTTGTTTTTTTACTTACTGAATCTGAGCTAGTTTCAAGGATGAGCGGGGCAGACTGCAGCATGACGGAGAAGTCTGAACTCTTACTGAGCCATGTCGGAGTTTCCAAAACAGCACTGAGGGAATCCTGAAAACATGAAAAGGAGATGAGAATAATGATTTTGTCGAACACATGAACCAAAAGCTTAGAATAGATCATCTGTATCTATTTATCTATTCATTTACGATTACCTGCAGAGTTTTCAGTAGGGTAGCTTCCTGTAGCCTCCAGTTAAAACCTTCATCCCTCAAACACTCACATTTGCTGCAACACATACAAAAATAGAGGGACTTTAACTGCGATGTGTTTTTATAATGAGTTCATCCACAATATTAAAGGTCTCCTTTAGATACTCACTCGTCCTGATCCATGCTCCACACCGCGACATGAACGAGAGCTCGATGCATCTGTAAACAAAAGCCAAACATATTAACCTTTTCAAAGAAAATCTTTTTTTATGTGTGAAAAGAGAAAAAATCATGAACTCAACCTTTTGCTGTAAAGTCTGCAGAGCTGCCTCCACATCCTGAACCACAGCTTCGACACCTGCAGCTGCCTAATGCACAAAATCACAGTCGCGGAATCTAATCATCCATTCAATACACCAACAATTATACTTTTTTTTAAACTTGAAATGTATAATTTTACATTAAATCCTAAATAAACTTACATGTGGTGAACAGGCACACAGAGACTCTGCTGAGACAAACAACAGCACAAACTTCCACTCCGACACCTGCAATGAAATATACAGGATCAAATGTCAAATGTGAAAGTTCTACTCTATTCTATTCTATACTCAAACAGTGTTATGAGAGGGGTTAATGTGCACCTGAGGTGATTGGGACAGCTCCTCAGCTTCCTCCAGTAAACTCCTGAAACACAAACACTCCCATATAACACACTTTAACAGGATTTCATCAGTGTGACAATATGTGTGTGTGTGTGTGTGTGTGTGTCACCTGGGCTGCGACAAGGCCTGACCCACATGTTGAGGGATCATATCAGGAGTGAACATGGACAACAGCTCTATAAAAGTCACACACACACACACATGACGGTAAAGAGGCATGTAAACATACAGTGTGTTTAATTCATGACTACACGCGAGCCGAGAGCTTTCATCAGTCGCCACAAACGCCCACTACATGCGTGGGTTTATGACCTGTGTTCTTATCCTGAGAGATAAAATCCACAAAACTGTGAGAGGATTGTTCCGTGTTTGTCAAAGCGTGCGCTGTATCCGCTGCTTCCTGTGACACACTCTTGACTTTTCGCTCAAATCCACTCACAGGTTAATGAGTGACAGAGAGAGGGAGAGGGGGAGAGAGAGAGAGAGAGAGGGAGAGAGAGAGAGAGAGGGAGAGAGAGAGAGAGAGAGAGAGAGAGAGAGAGACTTTATCGTGACAAACTACAACAAAAAGAAAAATCAATGTGCTGGAGAACAATGGCCGGGTGTTGAGGAATCTGTTTGAACAGTGTGAGACATTTTAAAATGTATGTTTAAAGGGGCTGTGTTTAGTTTTTATGCATTAAAACATTTAGATATGAGCTAGAAAAAATCATCAGAAATATGTCTTCACACAAACAACATCAATGTATTACTTCATAGTGATACCAACAGAAAACTCTGTCTATTTGGTAATACCACCTTTTCACCTAGAGTGAGTTGTGAGCCGCAGCTGCGCTGGATTGTGTTACGTCACCTCCTGCACACTATGTAGTCATGAGTTGTGTTTCTTACTGACTGAATATATTTTTAAAAAAATGCTTGACGTCGTTCTTTTATTGAACATAACTGCCAGATAGCTGTGTTTTGATTGGCGGCTAAGATCCATTGTTGGTGATAATGTGCCAGTAAATTAGGAGCAGTAAGCTTGGTGGTTTTTTTAGCTAGATGCATTCCAACTCAATACTGCCACCTGCTGGTAAAGGCAATTCAAAAAAACTACGAATAGGTGCTTTAACGCTGTTATCAGACAGTGGGACTTACCTGTTATTCGACCAACCAGTCTGGATGCTTCATGCCTGATGATGAAGAAATACATGTTTTTAGACACATGTGAATTCAGAGCAGATCTTCAACATCACAGTACATACTATTCTCAGCACTTTCCTGTGAGACACTGGCATCCCCAAGGTGTAAACAGCTGCAATATCAGCAGGTCTGAGGGCGTCAACTGATGGGGAAAGAAAAGAAATGGGACACATTAAACGACACAGAAGCATTGGACTTAATTTAACATGAATTTGACGAAACAATAGGTGAAATGAAATCACTCGGAGTTTAAAAAGCCCAACCTGAGGTGGGTGGAGACGAGGGTCCAGGTGTCGGTGAGCAAAGAATTGACATGTAACTCTCTGTCTGTGGCACAAATACGATGACTCAGATTTGCGCAGTTGTCAGTGTATAAATCAAGATGGTTGTATTTATATTAGTGTGGTACCTCCTGTGATTCATATGTTGACGGTTCATTTCCTTTGACATCGACGTAAACAGCATCTAAACGTGACATAGAAACAAAAACATGGAATCCAGAGTGAGACAGCGAAGAAGTCAGAATTGCAAAATAGTTGACAAGTTACGAATGTATTGAAAATACGAATATAATAATCATTTGATTATTTTTATTTCTCCCTATATTTCATGACAGATTCACAGATTACAGCCTCTTATTGCTCAGAGTCAAATCCAGTGTAATAAACTGTGGTGTAATAAACTCCTCATATGATTTACTCTTTTTTTTCCATTTGCAGCCCAAAGTCCTTTCAGCACATTTATATGTAACCGAGACAAACTTGAACTCTCTTGGAAACCATCAGACAACACATAAAGTCACCGACACATTCAAATGCCATTATGAGCATATTAGACTGTAACTCCTACACTCATGATTCATGAGTTTAAAGGGACATTATCAATTATAGTTAAGCAAATACAATATCATCAAATTCCGTGCATGAACACGCGGAGCTTTTATTCCATTATACTGCATGAAATTTAAGGTTTTGAAAGCAGTGAGACTGCCCCAAATCTGAAATGCATGAATGATGCATGAGGTAAAAAAGTCAACTGCAACTTAAACTCACACACGAGTGCAGAATAACACAGAACCCGTCACCACAACAGTACCTTCATTTCTATCTTGATCACCGTTTCTCTTATTCTGCATAAAATGTGCCTCGTTCACAAACATACAAAAGGTAATAAATCTGATTTTGTCCCCTCGGAACCTTTAAAGAACTCGGTTTCTCACTGTTCCTGTGTGATATTTACCCGTAATCCGAGCCCAGGGTCCGAGGACGGCAGCCAGAACCAGGAGCGTCCATGTGGTGGTCATGATGTAATCAGACACTGAGCTCCTTCCGCACTGAGGTGGGTTTGTGCTGCGTCCTCCTCTTTTCTTCCCTCAGCCTCACAGGGGGAGACACTGTCCACTCTTACCCAGGGTACAAGCACCTGCTGCAGGGAACAGAGGAGGCAGAGTGAGTCCCCAAGGGGTCAAAGTTTGGTGAAAAGAGGAGGGAAAACAGAGGAAAAGCACTCTGCATGCTCTCTCTTTTATTCACACTCGTATCTTCTCCTTTATCACTTGATCTGGATAAGAATCGGGCAGATTGCTGCTCGTTCTATCGACTCCATATCAGTACATATGTTTGTCAGAGGGAAGATGGTGAGTCACTTTTATTTGCTTGGATGATCACTGTTAAAGGTCCAAGATTTTGTTAAAACTGACAGAGAATAAATCATGTTTTGAGGGTTAATATTCATAATCAGGAGCGGGTCCTACTTATGGAGGCCCTTATGCACTACCATGCTGCTACACCATGCAACTTCACCACTTAAATTATACATACTGTCCCTTTAATTGACATTCATACTTTGGATAATAAATGTAACAGTGTTTCACGTTTGGCTCTGTGTAGGGACCGTAGAAGAAATTCTAAAATAGGCGTATAAGTCTGTGTGGCCTTATCTTTGTACAGACTCAAGGTTCTCGTGTCATTGGGAGGTGAGTGTGTCTCCAGGTGTGATAGAGAGTCACAGAAGAACGCTACTCATCCTTGGATTCATCTTTTAGCTACATAATAATAATAATAATAATAATAATAATAATAATAATAATAATAATAATAATAATAATAATAATAATAACAATCATAATAAGAATAAATGATAAACTATGTTTTGAGGGATAGAAAAATTCAACAAAATGATGTTTTGAGAATCACTTGACACTGACAGACTTGACCCAATTCAGGGAAATGTTTTATAGCGGCTCCATTAAGGGATTGTGTTTATAATGTAACTTCACGCCTTGTTTGTGTTTCGCAGTAAAAGTGACCAGCAGGTGTTTCATGGAAGTGTTGTGGTGTTGTGTAACAAACAGCCATTTAGCAAAAGTGTTCAGGTTCAGTTTTGGAGATGAGATGAGATGGGATTAGATAATTGATGCCTTTATGAGTTTGTCTTCAGATTGCCGGGGCAGATAGTCCGACCCTTGGAATCGAGAAGGAGTAAAACAACAAGTTATCTTGATGTTGACGGAGTTATCGGATTTAATTTTATGTCTTTTTTTATGGTTTACAACATTTTGCCATTGTGCAAGAAAATAAACACAACTATCTAACTGCACTGTCAATGAAATGTATTATACAAGGGAATTGTATGGAGACGGATGAAGTGGACAGAGGGACAAAATATTTGTTCCAAAAGGCTGTGGAAAAAATGACAAATATGGCCACCATATGCCCTAAAACATGGAGGGTGCCCCCTTGTAATGTCTTTGCCCTGTCCTGAAATGTCCTGAGACCGCCACTGCAGATAGTGTGGGCTCAAACTAGTTATCTACGTTGGTCTCATGTGTATTTTTTGTGTACATTTGTCATACTGTCAGTCCTCACAGCTTGGTATAAAAACACAATAAAGGTTTACCTGTTTGTTATCCATCTTCATCCGTCTTTAGTTTCACTGTTGTCCTTGGTTTCCCTCCGTTCTCCTGGGCTCTGCTGCCCCCTAATGGCGCCTTGTAGCCAGGGTCTGTCCTGACCGGATGTTGATAGTAGCTGTAGCAGCAGACACAGGAACAGCTGAAAGAGAACAACAAAGCTACGAAGACGACGACGACACGAATAACAGCTGCTGATCTGAATCGCTCGAAGCTCATTTTACCGTGACACCGCCGCTGAAGGAGACATTTTGTGTCCGTGGGTCTGGTCTGAAAGGTGAGGGGACGTTTAACGGCTCGTTGGCAGCTGTGGGCGCTTTGTTGTTGTTTTCTGCCTAGCTTGTTGTCAATAGCGGTGTTAGCTCAGAGGCTAACTCACCGCTAGCTTCCTCTCACTGGGAGACCCGGTGCGACAGCTGAAAACACGAAGCTACGACGAAAACAAGAGAATGTCCTCCATTTTATCATGTAACACAAACCGTGGTTTATCACTATTAACTAAACGATAATAACAACACGTTGTTTGGTTCTTAAAATCCGTGTTAACCAGGTATTCGTCCCTGAAGCCTGTATTTTCCAAACTGCCATGTTCAGTCAACGATTCCAGACACAAACACTAAAACAGGAACATGGAGTTCTCTCTGGAATCACAGCTACATCTCAGTATGAAACCAGGTTATTCATACATTCAACTTAAATGGTGTATTTCATTTTAAGAGAGAAAACATGATTTCTTGGTTTAAAAAATGAATGTATTATGCTGCTCTGCTTTACATGTTCATAGATAGAAAACAGAATATAGAAATTAGTGTAAAATGTGGATTTAAACAACGTTAAATATGTTATCTGGGACTAATACCACCACACTAATAATAATAAAAAAGAAATCATATGTACATTGACTTCAGTATATGTATGATAATATAGTGCATTTTATTCTCTTTGGAAAATGTCACCACCTATTACATCACATGATTTCAGAGAATCGGTTGTGTGAGAGACTTTATTGGACTCAATATAAAGTTACAACAGGCAACAGATGAACTAGTTTTAAAGGGTAGAAGTATTGGATTACATACAGTTCACTTTTACAGGACACTGCTACGACTGTACATAATACTCTAAGCCTGCCTTGTCTTCCTCCTTCACTGACATATATCCTCAGGTCTTTGTTACAAAGCATTTCAGTGTCTATGTTGTTGTGCCAGGCCTCCTTTCATACACCCTCTATTCTGTTGGTCAACTCAATTAACCTCACCTCATTTTCAGTGATCCACCAAAAGTGTGATCTCGCTCTTACCTACACAATGCAATGAATCAGTAGTTTCGTGTGTTTGTGTCCTCTCCTTCAGCTGTAGTCGGCTCACTCCCACAGATCTCACCATGGGCCGTATCTTCTTGGACCACATCGGAGGAACGCGCCTCTTCTCCTGTGCCAACTGCGACACCATCCTGACCAACCGCTCCGAGCTCATCTCCACACGTTTCACCGGAGCCACGGGCAGAGCCTTCCTCTTCAATAAGGTATCGTGAGAGGCTCCAGGGACAAGGGACAAGGACGGGGATCATGTGCATATTTTGCATCTCATTCCCACCTGGCAACACTGTTAATCTCTCTGTGTGTGTGTGTGCCTTTACCTCCACCCTGCAGGTGGTGAACCTGCAGTACAGCGAGGTCCAGGACAGGGTGATGCTCACTGGCCGCCACATGGTCAGAGACGTCAGCTGCAAGAACTGCAACAGCAAGCTGGGCTGGATCTACGAGTTCGCCACCGAGGACAGTCAGCGGTACAAGGAGGGCCGCGTCATCCTGGAGAGGGCGCTGGTGCGGGAGAGCGAGGGCTTCGAGGAGCACGTGCCCTCTGACAACTCATGAGCCGCCGCAGCCGGATCCGCTGGAAGGCTCGCTCCTGTGCACTCCTCTCCCTCTCCTCTGTCCCCAAGAGCTGCATAGCGCCACCTTGCAGACTGTCTGGTCAGTGCTGGCTGACCTCCTCCTCCTCCTTCCTCCCTCCCCCCCTCTGCCCTCTCCCGTCTCTGGCCTATGACCGTAGACCTCGGCTGATTTAGAGAATTGGCTTTGCTGGAGCTATTCTTGCTGAATACGCTTCCTGAATAAATGCTCCCTGATGTATGTGTCACAGGGTTCCACCCAGCCCCGCCCCCTCCGCAACAGCTGGAGGCACTTCACTTCTTCACACACGGTGTCATCATCACTGCACGAGGCATGCTCAACACTTTTGCGTATAATAGTTCAAACGCGTGCATGAAGATAGTGACATAAACGTACATTGTTTTGATATTTCAATGAGTGTGATCATCATCCACACTCCCACCCACTTCTACACAGTGATGTGAGGTGAGCCACATTTCATTATCAGGGGGCTTGTACTTGCGTCTTGTGTCGTCGTCGAGCCCCAAACACACTATGATTGGTGTAATTTCTGTTGTCTATTTTATTCTCTGATATTGTGATGCATGTCAAAAGTGTTTTCAAATCTCTGTTCTCATCCAAACGATACCGCACAGATTGATGTCATATTTAAGTATTCGTCGTCGAGTTTGATGATGAGCAGATTCTCACGGTGTGCCATTGTTTTGAATGACGTTTTTCTTTCAGGGACGATCTTTTTTTAAACGTCCCGGCTTTTGCGGTTCATGGTGTGGAAGTGAACCCTCATGCATGTTATCCAATTTGTCAGCATCTGTTACCGTCGTTTTGTGTGTGCGCGTGCGTGTGTGTGTGTGTGTGTGCCATGTGAAGAGCAGCGTGTCACTGCAGTGATGTATCAGGAGCGTGGACCCTCCGGTAACGTGACGTCAGGGTGACGGAATGAGTCTGAGGTGTCATTCCTTCGGTCGCCTGCAGGCTTAAGAACGGGATAATGACAGGATGGGTTGTTAGATTGCGGGGTAACTTGAACCAGCACATAACGGGGAGTCGGCAAAGAGCCTTTTTTTGTAACGCAGTGGTTTTTTGAAACCGCAAACCAAAAACATCAAAACTATTCCTGAAACTTCTCCCCCATAATATTCTGATTTTAGGGCACATTTGCTTCTACCAAGACTTGTTCCTCACACCTCAAAGCTTTAACGTAGCGACAAGTCTTTAAAAATCAGTGACCTTGTTTTGCATCATCCACGCCCTGTATAAATTCCAAGAAGTCAGAAATGTCAGTTTTCATTTGAGGTTATTTTTGGAAGCCAGGGGGTCGCAGTGCAGCAACATCGTGCCATTTCAGATTGTGGTGAATGTCCACAGGCGTTACCAGAATGGAGCGGCCCTTCAAGGTCATGCAAGACGCTGTCATTTCCACACAGAGGAAAAAGTAACACCGAGAGAGGGAGCCGACATCCTGCGTAGTCAGAGAGCAGTCGAAGGCTGTGACGGAATTTAGTTACTTCAGTGATTATCATTCACTTTTAGCATTGATTGATTTTATTTGATTTACTCTGTTATTGTTATCTTATTGACTGATGCATTTATCTTATTGTATATTTTTCTTGATTGGAGGTTCACAGCAAGATGCTCTGGTGTGGTTTCTAAATAAAGATGTACTCTTGCTGGGTTAAAGTTCTGGTTCATGCCTGATTGTTTTTCACTTAATCGGAATAAGTCTCTGAAAACGACAGTTCATATATTACAGGGAATATGTGTCAATTATTTCAGTTAACTATAACATACTGTTATTAAATGACAAATGACTTATTTCTCCTAAAAGCAGCCTATTAAGCCTATTTATTAAAAAAAATAGTAACAATCTTCGTTTACCTCCAAATCCGTGTTGCAAAGCAGCACGATGCCTCTCAGGAGTCGAACCATCTGTATCCTCTAGATGGCAGCAGAACTGCGAGGAGCGGCAGCCTGCTCTCAGTGGATGTTCCCCCATGGCAGCATGATGCTGCTGAGCCCCTCTCCTGCCTCTGACGTTAGTCCTCCCTGCATGCAGCTTCACTGCAGACCAGAAATAGATGGGTGTTATTCAGTGGAACAGAGGAAACCAATGGAATCTACTGGATTAGACTTACAGTCAAACAAAATGCCCAATTAAGGCCAACAACATTTTTTTATATATGTATGAATGAGCAGTGAAGTGAGTGTGACACATCCACATCCAGACTGTAATCCTGTTTAATCCCACCTACTCTGCTCGCCGTGAATCACCCACGATGCAGAGGTTTGACTGCATTTTGGGTTATAAATAGGCGATGACGATCCAGGCCCCCTAATCCACCCACTGATATTGCAGTGCTGCTGCCACAGAGTTATTTATAGCCCTGATCCTGTTGGAAGGCCTCTTTGTTGGTGTGTCAGTGTCACAATAGTGAGATCAACAACAGGTCTGCTTCTGTGCAGCAGCCACTCCTGCAGGCACGCAGCTTCTAAACTTAGCCCGCACAAATATTCATTAAGGCGGCTTAAGCACAACAAGCTGTCCCCGGGTTATTTTCGAAACACTTTTCCTTTCCTTTTCTTTGTTGGTGTGTGTTTGGGATCTGGGGGATTAGTGGGATGGTGTCTCTTAAGGCGGATCCAGTTGCCATTTAAATGCCGGACATGGCCGGAGGGGAAGAGAAGGAGCTGGAGGCTCTGTCTCCGGAGAGGTGACTGTCCTGCTTTATAATTCATGCCAGTCTTTGGACATCGTCCCCGTGTAACCTCGGGATTGTCGGCACACTTTATTGAAAAAGCCATCTGGGCAGATACGGATAATTACACCACCTTGTTGATCCTGTTAGTCTGCATGCAATCAGAAAGACATGGCACAAATCTGGATGTGGCACAGTTTTAAATGTGTGTGTGTGTTTACAAGAGGAGCTATTTTCCACCACCCAGCCCTCTTGAGACATTCAGATTTCCCTTACGACATCAACCTCAAAGCTCCTAACAGCCTGTCTTTTAAAGCTAGAGTGCAGAATTTAGTGACACCTTGTGGTGACGCTGTAACTCATTACCGTACTCAAACCGAGAGGCTTTGGTTGTCTATTATGGGCAACTGTACAAACATGGTGGTGCAACATGGCCGCCTCCATCGGGAGGATCTGCTCCTGATGCAAATGTAAAGGGCTCATTCTATGGCAATTAGATAAGAAATACTCCAAAAAATGTTTTAATCAGAATTGATCATTGTTGATATCATGAGTATTACCTGAATTTATTTTACTATATTAAATTACCCCCAAAAATAAATAATCAAATATACACACAAACACACACACGCAATTTCACCTCTAGGTGCAAATCTAAGGAATAACAGATGAATGAGCGAAGTGATGCAACAGAATGATGGAGCCCACATGTGTGTTATTCTTGTACTCACTGTCCAAACTGTCAGAGCAAATCCAAATATATGTACATTCAGAGGTGGAGGATTATTTCAGACAAAAAATAAAAAATAAAAAATTCATGTGATTCGTCATCATCATTATCCCGTCACCTCTCGGTGCTTCTCTGATTCCACACATCACCATCACACCCCCTCTCTACATCCAGCTGCAGTGATTTAATACAACATAGAAATAAAACTTCTCTCATTCCCCTCCGCCCTCTCCTCACACACACACACACAAAGAGCAGTGACATCATTCTGTCAGTGGGAGAAAATAGCACGCTTTCCATTGACATCACTCTACATCCCGTTGCTAGGAGACAGGGGAGTCAACATTAGTTACCATGGCGACCGCACTTCACCTTCAAAGCTCCTGACCTTTTTTTGTCTGCATTTGGGGCTGACCGGAGCGCGTTTTGTACGCGCGTGTGTGTGTGTGTGTAAGTGTGTGTGCACGCACAAAATGGCCAGGGAGAACTGTAGCCCTGAGTGTTGTGTAACATGAGTATTCAAGGTCTTGACTCAGTCGCTGCAATGTAGCGACTGATACAGAGGATTAAAGCAGCAGAGACCAGACAGGGCTTTTAACCAGCTCAAAGGCCTTATGACACCTTTAATTCATTAAGCACCAACATCGTGATATAATCTAACTCACCGGGGGTCTCAATGTCAGGCACAGGGGCCTCAGTCCAACGGGGGCTTCCAAGTTGGAGCCTTCTATTCTCACTATTGCTTAAAAAGGTCCAGTGTGTAAGATAGAGGTGAGAATATTGTACAATACAAAATCAATATATGTTGGTTTTCTGAAAGTAAAATCACCCGAGTGAGCCCTTAATGTTTACGCAGTTTGATTCAATTATATTTTGTTAACGGAGCATAAGGGACCTTCCCAAAAATGGCCGTTGATAGTCTGTAGTAGTGAAGTGACACGCACTTCGGATTCCAACACATGAGCATGCAGCTGTGCTTGCTGGGCATGAGCATGCATCAAGGAGAAGATAATCACACACACACACACACTACAGCTCTGACGGCCAAAGATGGAGCTAGTGTTGGTTAGTCACCTAGAAGTTGTCCATTTTGGATCTATTTCACTGTTGCTAGTGTATCAGAAGCAGCTTGTTGACTATAGAAGCCGCCAGCAGAGCCTCAGAGGCACCAACATGGAGAGTTCAACCAGAGTAACTTCACATCACAGCCGACCACAGGCTGATAAGAGACTTCCAGGAAGTTGGCTACAACAAATAACTTTGAACAAAAAAAATCGCCTAATGCCACTGTAGTGCAGAGCGACCTGGCACAAGAATTTGGTTCTCCATTTTGGTTCTGCAACTGCACACACTTCCTCTTATTAAGCCACTGAACTTTTGTCAAACGAGGGTCTGTGGACAGGATAAGGATCCACTGGTGTGTTACATTTAAAAACAAGATTATATTGTCAATCTAATGACATAACGGGATGAGAGCAGTTACATAACTAACCCAACCATCATGAGAGAGGACAGGCAGGGGTCGACACTACCCCCAAAAAAAGAGAAACATTAAAAAGAGCAAATGAGATGAAACAGCATATTTATTCATATATATATATATATATATATATATATATATATATATATATATATACTTTTATACCTTCTTTTCAGAGACTGACTCACAGCAGTGTCCACTGTGTGTACCTGAGGACAGTGACTTTAAAGAGGTCCAGCATCAGCAGAGTGATAAAAAAACAAAAACAACAACAGGTGAGCGGCGATTAACACAGGTATATTCTAGCTGGTGGAGGCGTGAGTTAACAGAGTACAGTGTTTGATACAACTACAACGTGCTGCTGAGAGAAGAGTTGATCACAGTGAGTGGAAACAGCCCTGTAGCATGATTGACAGGGGCTTCTAATACACAGGGACAAGGAAACATGAGGCCTCTATATAGCGGTAGGCAACCATGACGGACTAACAAACCAGGGTGGGAGGAGTCAGCTAGATCACGAGATCGGGGCTAAGGTTAGGGGTTCGGAACGGTTCGGACCAAAACGATGACGGTACCAGTGGGGTACACATTCACATTACAGCGACACAGAACTCCGGTGCTCGAAGAAAACACGACATAAAAGAGAGTCCGATGAACTCCGACATGGACAGAGCGCGATTGTGTCACCGCTGCACACGGAGCCAGGAGGGAGGATGGCAAACAGAGAGCCAACTCTTGGTGCGGCTGCACTTCATGAGGGGTTTCACAGACAGTGGTCGTCGCTGGCTGAAGAAACACCAGAAGTTCAAAGCCTCCACTGACAACACATCTACCAACGACGCATCGGCTTCAAATGTCCAAATCTTCAGGTAGTGAAAAAGGTGCAGTGCGCAAGATTTGGGTGGCATAGGGAAATATAAAATGGCTGCACAAAATCCCCTGAATGTATGGACTATTGTTTTCATTACTCTTGAATGAATCTTTACATAAAGAGTAGATCTTTTCTATAGAGGTTGCAATGTTGCACAGAGGTGTTTTTTTTCTTCTTCTTTTACAGTAGCTAAGCTGACAGCTATCATAGTTAGAGATTAATGGTGTTCACCTGCATTGTATTTCACCATTAGATGTCACCGAGTGCTACAGGGTGTAACTTAGTCAGTCAGCTATCATTGAGTACTGTTGGGACGCTGCATTCAAGGAACCAGTACCTGTGTTGGTTTGAGTGTGAACAGCACCCAACCTCACACAAAGTAGCACTTTGTCACTGGAGCTGCTAAAGGTCACCCAAGACACATTCAGACTCCCGGAATTAGCATAGTATGAAATGGAATCGGTGATAATGAGTCAGTGGCTGGACGTGTGGTTGAAGCTTCGCTCCAATCTTGTTTCAATTTCTCTCCTTTTTGGCACGATTGGGAGTCGCTCTCTCAGCTGTCACCCGCTAACTGAGTTTAGCAGGAACGTCAGTTAAAACATCAACATTGATTAAAAGCGCCGGGCAGAGTTCTCCTCCATTACATTCCATTTTGCTTTACATCACCACCGCTTCGCTCACCTTTGGCTTTTATGTGCAAAAGCTAATTGAGTGAACAAACACACCATTAACTGTGTTTCACAGAGTGATAAACATCATCAAGTGAGTGGGGAAATACATTTCCCAATTTGTAGAAAAGGGCAATTACACCCTATAAAAAGGTAAAGAGTGGTACTTATGTACCCGACTTTAAATTCTCACACCTGTCTTACTTACTTTCCTGCTACCAACTCTGAATTGGTTCATTTAAACTAGTCTCAACTACTGCACTAATTTCAGTCAAGTCATCCCGTGTACATCTGATCTGTACTATGGCTCTGCTCCATGATTCATGACATTTATATAAAAGCAAGGGCAACATAAAGATACAGTAAACAAAAATAGCATTAAAAGGACATGACTATTGTATAAAAATTACTCACAGCAATATTGAATGACACGCGTCGACACCTGCAACACCTACAACACAGAACAGGTCAAATGCGCTGACAGCAAGCGAATCAACAGTGATTACACAGGAAGAGAATTACACAGGCAGGTGACGCCATGTGTAAAGTTCTTGACCCCAGCGGAAAATGTACTTTACATTCCTCTTATTTTTGTTTTTAACTCCAAAGGGAAGTTAAGCTCTTTCTGCTGAAGCCATGCATTCAGGGGTAACCTCTCCCCACCCCCTCTTCTAAGGCATTGAGTTCTGGCCCTCTCTGAGGGATCCTCAAGCCCTCTGGACTGGACAGACCGAGACGATGGGAGTCCTCGGTGTCCTCACCGAGCACTTGGTCGTCGTCATCACCTGGTCATCCCTCTTCACTGCATCTTCCCGTCCATCTCCTTTTTCTTGTCTCCCGCGTCGGCAGCCATGGACGTCCAGAACCGATGGCACGACAGCTCCAGCAGCTCCAGCCCTCCGAACAGCTTCTGCTGCACCGTGTACATCCCGATCATGACCAGGACATAGAGCCTGAAGGGAGCCCACAGCCACAGGCCGGTGAAGCACAGGGCGATGAAGCTGGTCCAGTAGAGCAGCGAGGCGGCTTTGATCAGAGCCACGCGCAGCTCCGACTTACAGGGCGGCACGCGAGCGACGCCCTCTCTGTCGAAACCGCGGGGCTGGCTCGAGTAGAAGTCACGCAGGCGGACTTCCTTCTCTGCCCAGCGATCTCTGCACCAGGACTCCAGCTCTGCCGAGGAGGGCAGAGAATCCACGGAATAGCGGCGGACGTGGAAGTGGATCTCTCGGGGGAAGTGGCCCAGGATCAGGTGGCGTTCAGTCTGAGGGAAGTTCTTGGGATAAGCCACTGTGATGTCATGGACGGCATCCAGGTTGTCTCCTATGGAAAAAAAGGGGGGGGGGGCTTTTTAAAATTTCAGTTTTAAAGGAACACTGAGGGGGATCTAGTGGCATCTAGTGCCGAAGTTGCAGCTGAATACCTCTCACCCCACTCTTACTTTACTAGCACGAAGCCGTGAAACAACTCAGAGGTGATTTACATGGTCCACTATGAGTCACTGAGGTGAAAAATGGCCGCCTCCGCTCAGAGCGCGAGCACAGTGGAACAAGCCGCAGATTGCTGACTGGATGTATTTTCATTCATTGGGCCACAGGTGTCCCAACCATTTTTGGAAGTTTCCTAATGCCACCGAAAATAGCCCTGACTTAATGTGAACTGTGGGGTTCCAGACAAAGACATGACACAACGGGGAGAGGCTCGACATTATCCCTTTTCCACATCCACACTGGTTATTCAATCGAGCTATTCACCCTTCAGGAACACATTTACCTTCAATTACACAGGGGCTTAAAGAGTCTCATCCCTGCTCTGCCTTGGAAGCCGCCATGAGCTCCATGTTGAACACTACCCTGTACAGCTCCGGTCCACCACGGTATAAAACGGAGCTCACAGGAGGATTAGATTTCCTGCATGTCAGTCAGTGTTGCAAAGTCAAATGAGCTAGGTCTGATGAAATCACTCCGATTCATGGCATCTGCTCGGTGTTAGAGCCCGACTCCGCATCCATGGCGGGTGGGATTTGAGGTGGCGGGGCAAGAGGTGGTATTTATGAACTTTGGAGGGCTGCCACAGGGAAACATTACAGCCTCAGTGGTGCCGTAATGGCTGGCAGCGGGATGAATTATACGTCTGGAACTTTGAGGAATAACAGGTATGATGGCTCTTCCCAAAACAATGCCAGTGGAATAACTGCAGTCATTACAGCAACACGTCAAGTCCCTTACTTGTGCTGATGAAGTGTTTCCATTATCATGACGGGACTCGTTTACTTGATCAGATGAAGTCGATTGGCGACAACGAAACAACACAGCGCCCGTCTCTAATGTTTGAAGCATCATCACTGACCTCCCCGTAATTTGTCCACGATGAAGGTGAATCCAGTGGTGCGTGGATGCAGCACATACTCCCATTTTGGGAGATTGTTCTGGTCGGCGAACGCGTTGCTCTTGGCTCTTGTGTTTTCTGCAGGAGACACAGAGGCGGTGATAAAGCTCTTGTGCCACTATTGTGAAGAACTAAGGGATTTAAAGACACGATAATGCAAAAGGTGGGAAGAAAAATAATTACACCATCACATCAGTCAGTCACAGGATACGTTTGTAAGTGTATGAAATACTTCACATCCTCCACCGTACATTTCCAAGTTACGCATTTGTGAAAAACCAAGCGGTACATAAACACAGGAAAGATGAGTGTTTATTAACCAGACATTCCTCAGGAGCTAGTTGCAGGAACATGTAAACTATATCATGACTCATTATTCATATTATGTAACCCAGCAGCTCCTTCACATGAACACAAGGACGTATGGACAGACCTCTGGCTCATCAGGCTGAAGAGACAAAGCGTTTCAATCATGTCTGCAGGTCTTGAAAGCTGTTGAAATGTACCAACTGACACGGTTTGGTTATGTAACGTCTTCGCGCCACACGCTAATTTGTTAATCATACTTATCATACTGAACATCGGAGATTGAATGATGAAATGCAGTGATACCGTGAAACCTTGTCGTGACCCGAAACAGTTGTCATACCGTGGGCATCTCATACTGTAACAGCTCGACTTGGAATATCCAGTATGTTACGTCAGAATTATCCCAGAGGTTTAAGAGCCTAAAACGCAGACGTGTGCACTTGAAAACACACACACACACGAGCATACGTACACTAAATAAAAGTGACAGAATCTTTTAAAGCTCTAAAGCTGCCAACCAATTATGATGTAACTAAAGTAGACCCCCTCATGACATCATCAGGGGTCATGACATCATAAAATGTAAAGAGAAGTTAAGCTTCCCCTAGGAAAGCTGCTCTGGACTCTGATTGGCTCAGTTGTGATCCAAAGGGGCTTTAGACACCAAAGATCAGAGCATTCCTGCAGAAATGACAGCGTGGGGTGTGTGCGTGGGGGGGGGGGGATTTGACTACGTCTTATCACGTTGAAATGATGTTTGTGTAACAGTGTCAGTGCAAAGGCGGAAGACAGGTGTCGTCGGGGGCCACACTGAGCTCCAGCAGCTACGTGGTGGACAGCACATTCGGAGAATAGCGGCTGAAATGTGGGGCAGATTGTTGCAGGTATGGAAACGCGATGGATTTCTCACCAGTGAGGTCTGTGCCCTCTGGGAACAGCAGCAGCTGCAGTGGCTCTCTGATGTCACAGAAGTAGTCCAGCATCTTGTCCAAGTGCTTCTTGTCCACCTCCCAACGGCGCTGGATGAAGACAAAGCAGGCCACCTGCATCGCCCAGCCTGGAGAACACACACACACACACACACACACACACAGTGCAAAATCTTTACAAATGCGATCGACTGCTTCTTGCAATCTCATGAAAGTGATACTGCAAGAGGTTTCAAAGTAGTTCTTAAAAGAATGATTTTCATGACTTTAGAAACATGCTATAACAACATGCATGTACACAAATCAGGCTTGTCAAAGGCAAAATGAAGGAAAAACAAAATGAAAATGTTTTCCTACTGAAATCAAGTGACGACTGGTTAGAATTGTTAAATCTACCCAAAAGTGGAGAGGAAATGTGCTATTCAATAAGCCAAAAACATGATTTATGGGGCCACTGTGATGTTGACCTCAACCACTCAAATTTAGTCGGTTAATCCAGTAGATTAAATAAAAAAATTTAAAAAGTGCCACATTTGAATGGCTTCTTAGATGTCATTTGTACCAAATTTAAATGACTAACCTTTATGTATTACGGCTCAAAAGAAGTCACTGTTCACTCCTAATGTATAAAAATGAAAAAAGAAAAAAAACAACCATGTTTTCTGGGGAAACATCAACCCATCTGTTTTTATATATCAAACTGAATTTACAATTCATTTATCTATTTCCTGTCAAACTTTCCTGCAATAATGTCTTTATTCTCTTTCATAATGTATATCTGTAAACGCACCAAAGCCAGGCAGAGCCTTGAGGCCAGCCTTCAGGCAGACCTTCTCCAGGCGCAGGTAGCTGTATCTGAGCAGGCAACACCAGAGGAACATCCAGTCCAGACGCGTGCGATGATTCATGATGATCACGCTACGCTCCCCTGGGATGAAGCCATCACCTGTTATCACCACCTTCACTCCAAACACCAGCTCTAACAAGGCCTACAGAGGGCAGAGTGGACGGGAGGGTGGATGGGTGGAAGGTAAAGGTGCGAAGCGAGGAAGAATAGAAAGGGGTGAGAAAATGAGAGGAGAGAAGGCATATAAAAAGAAAGAGTGAGGAGAGAGAGAGAGAGAGAGAGAGAGAGAGAGAGAGAGAGGAGGGACTGGCAAGGGGAATGGTGGTGGGGTCAGCGTGAGGGGCAGAGAGAAGAGAGATGAACATGAATATACCATTAATTTATGTGACCACGGTAAACAGGATTTGCATAATCCGTCTGGAGGGCAGCATGAATAAATGAAGTGTGCTTCTGACAAAAATACATCCTGACTATGAACAGAGAGGAATAAATAAAGCTGGGCGATGACGCAGATTATGGTGACCGTGTCAAGCAGGTTACTTTGAGACCATCTGGTACAAGTCAGAATTAGGCTAAGTAAAGGCCAGGGCAGGAGTACACACCACAGGGAGGGTGAGCCAGGTCGCCACCACGCGATCGGTGATCCAGCGGTACCAGGCAGGAGACAGCAGCATGAGGGGCAGAAGCGGCGCCAGCATGAAGATAGATCCGAAGAAACTACCCAAAAACAGGGTCACCACAAAGTAGAGGCCCCGCGCCGACACGGCCATCTGCAGAGAGATGAAAGAGGCGAGGTCAGGCTTGAATATCAATCACAGCCGAGCAGTCACAGTGTGAGAGGAGGAAGAGGTCTGTTTATGGAATGTACTCCTGATTTGTATCTCCTCCGTGGAATGGATCTGGAGTGGGGCTCATCAATAGAGATGTCTACTGTTCTGTGGTAGCATATTTTCCCACAAACAGTGGAAAATCCGGGGCAGACATTCCGAGCATGGAATGTAAATAGGGGAACCTTTCTGACTGTGGGTAACTAATTGAGGGTGCATGGTGACTAAATCAAGTGCGGCTGTGGCTGTGGAATAACCCCGGTGTACATGTAGACTGGCAAAAACCTGAATGGTTTTCTTACATGGAACTAGAGCTGTTGTCCGGGGGGGGGGGGGGGGGGGGGTAATGTCTCATGTGTTGAGACTCTTGACCGAAACAATCAGACGACTTTGCCCTTCTTCCCAAATTAATATTTTCAAAGAAATTCCCTTAAGGGATACTTAAGCTTTTGTGTACACAAGAATGGGATGGATAAAAATGTGGTTATAAAATGAATCTATGAGTGACAAGATCTTTGTAATAATTTGTTCTTGTAGAGACAAAAATCTTTTCATGTCTCCCAAATCAATTTCTTAGTTAAACTACTTGACTATATTTGATCGTAAACCTTATCACGCACTATAATGCCATACATAAATGTAATCGTCACCACTGGAGTAAGCAAGACCATTTAAAAAAAAATAACTGATATAACAAATGTGAAATAAGGACATGCATGATTCCATGGTAAAGAGAAGGTAGGCAGAAAACACTAACTTGTAATTGCCTCTTCCACCATTTGCAATGAAGGTAAATTCATACATAAACCTTTCCAAATAAGCATAGACATAAAACACTAAAAAGTCTTTGAGGTGAAGGTTCAAAGGAGAATTACAGCTGGTCATGATCTGATTAGACCCAGGACTTGCTGACACAGGGAGTTCAGCAGGTGTTTTCTTCTTTTATGTGGTGGTTTACACCTTTTCACGTAAATTACTATTTTGATGGCTCAAGCATTTGGTTTTCGATGACCTGGCCCTCAACACTCCCATCATCATCATCATCATCATCATCATCATCATCATCTCACCCTCGCTGACGACTTCTGCGGCTCTGTGACGCAGCAAGTCTCAACGGCGGCAACCAAAGTGGCTGAAGGTGCATTTGATAAAAAAGGGAAGTGTGTTTACGTGCATGTTCCTGCAGGCAATGAGGGTTTAAAGGCCACTGACTTTAACAACGGAAAATGTGAGGCATGAGACAGGTGAGGGAGTGAAGCTTGCTCAGCAGAGTTGCCACAATTAAGACGATGTCCCCGTGCACACAAAGGAAACACACCCTTGGGTAGCTGCTGGAACATTCACAGTCAAATCCAACACGCTGCACAGGCGCACGACACGCATGGAGTAGGAGATGTGAGAAGTGAAAGGAATGATGCAGATTTAAGTGTAAAATAAACATGTTTTCTTTTGTTCCCCTTGGCCGGGACACAGGGGAGAGATGCGACGCTATCTATGTAAGGCATCCAAGGAAACGCTTTTGTTTTCATATTCCAAAAGCTAACACGCGGTGTTAGTTTGGGTTAGCTCCATCCATCTGGGCTGGGTTTAACATTTTCACCAGAGTAATGATCTTTAAAGCACTTCCCCAAACACTTCCCCCTGCACCGGCAACACACACAGCATGCCCCTCATAGTCCATGTCTGAATTCCCTGGCAATGATTTTACATTCCTCGCTTAAAGCCAAGACGACCAGACATCCCAGTGGAGCAAAGCAGAGTGAGGGGGTCAAGCATTTCTTGGCTAAACATTGTGCTTAGGTGGTGTGTGTGTGAGTGCGTGTGAGTGTGTGTGTGTGTGTATAAGTGGATGAGGGAGAGGAAGGATGATGAACTAGATAATTAAACTGCAAACAGTTTTAAGTGTAGGTCTATTTATTGATCTAAAGAGCACTCAGGAGAATCCACGTCTCCACAACTGAACAACTCCTCTGTCGGCCAACGGCAACTTTCTCCATTAGGCCATTTCCATTACCAGTGTACAAAGAAATAAGTTGAATATATAATTTGGCAATGATTTGATCAGTGATGAATTACACCTCGACACCGTCCTGGCACAATACATACATATCACATCAATATATCTTATATTACCATTAATTCAACTATGTAAAGATAATATCAGATACCGTTTTAATGACCAGCCATTGGCGATACAAGTAAAACAGTTATATGGGCCAGACGCTAAATCTGTCTCGAAGAGTATGGACAAGACACTCTCATACTGGGCCGGAATCAATAAAAGGAAAAGATGAGGATTTTAATTGTTTTGATTAACATCGACTAACATTTAGGACATTTTGTCCATTACTGAATAACAAAGAGATCTTCACGATAAGGGCAGACATGTTTGAGACTAATATTTATGGTTTCTGAATTTTGTACTGGAATATTTCTATGATAATAAGTCCAGAGTTAATAAAACCTTTGATCGCCTGAGCCAGACACGTATCTCTATAAATCAGCTCGAATGGAAATGGATGAGGAATAAGTCCAGGGTCATGTGGGGGGAACTTTCTGTAATTCAACAGCATAACAGCAAGTCACATGGATGCAATCTCATCAACACACACACACACACACACACACACACACACACACACACACACACACACACACACACACACACACACACACACACACACACACACACACACAGTTTCCATCAAGGCAGGGTGGGGCAACGATCTCAACCAAGGAGAAAAACAAGGGTTGACTCGGGTTTAAAATGAGGCTGAGCGATTGCACAAACAGGCTGGTGTGTAAATAACCATCCTTCCGGTTCGCCTGTAGCATGTGTAATCATTACCATAGCTTTAAAAGGTATATGCTAATAAGTGACAACATTTAAGACCGTGCTTTGCAATAAGTGGAGGACAGCATGCAAAAGCGCACCTTATGACAGCAGCATCAAAGGAGAGTATACACCCGTGTTTACATTCGGCCAAGAGTCAGACAAATGCAGCTGAAATCATTTGTAAACCGAATCACAACTCAACTGCTCGAGTCGATTGTAGAGTGAAATACAACTAGCACGTAACATTTAACTGGACGAATGATCCCGCGGAGCTAGCAGCTGTCAGCGTAATCCTGCACTCCGCTAATTGTCATTAACAACCAGGCTGACACAAACAACATGGATGCTAACTTAGCAACCTCAAAATGCAACATTTAGCATAAGCTAGCGGGTTAGTCATCGGTTCCACTGGGCTCTGAACTACAGGTCGACATTAAAACATTGTGTTAAATAGCATGCAACCCACCTTTAATCTTTTCCAGCTCTGGCGTTTGATTGTGTGTGTGTGTGTGTGTGTGTGTGTGTGAGTGTGTGTGTGTGTGTGGTGGGGGTGAGGGGGTGGGGGGGGGTGTGGTGGTGAGCGTGTGTGAGTGTGGGTGTGTCTGACC
>JAFBJT010109293.1:56596-69047 GCA_016785325.1 Chascanopsetta lugubris
AGGATGAGGGGTGGGGGGGGGGGGTTACATGAAGGAAAATGAAAGCAAACACAGAGCATCAAAGCACCCATTTACTTGTAGAGAGTTACGCCAATCATTCCCACACAGTTGGATAGCAAATTCAAATGTTTATTTACAGCCTCTGTGATCGTCACAGAGTAAAGTGGTCTTAATAAAAGAAAAACAAAACAAAAAAGGAAACAAATTGGTGGCGGCTAATCTCCCTGAGCTTTACAAAAACAATGTGGGACCTGTGGGTGGAGAGAGATGTTTTGTACACAGCCCTAATGCCACTGAAACCAGAAGTTACAAAAATATAGAATATAGAACAGGGACAGAAGCACATCAGTCATGCTGGTATACGACAGATCCACATATTGACCGACAAGTTTCACAAAGTTCATCGTGTTTGAAATGAATTTAAAAAAACACTGACTTTTTCCCATTAAGGGTGAATGAACGTTACAAGTCAGAGAAGGAACCCAGTCAAACAAAACAGACATCATTGGGACTAATACTGGTGCAGATATGGTGTGTATCTTTGAACTGTGAAATCCCCCACCACCGCAGTGACCTGAACTTCACGACATCACGCATATAGTATGGCTGTTTTCACAAAATAAAAATAAAAAATTAGAGGAGGAGGAAGAAGAAGAAGAAGAAGAAAAAGAAGAAGAAGATAGGAAGACCAGGGAAGATGCAGAGAGTTTCATCTCAGAGTGAAACTGAAAAATAAAGGCCTCAGGGGGTCGGGCCCATGGATGTATCATCGAGATCTGGAGCAGCACTGGAGCCAAGTGAAGCCAGCCATTCAGTCAGTCAGTCATGTTGTTAAAGGGTTCACCAGCCACCCTGTATGATTCTATAAATACCCATTTTTGACCTTTTATTGGATATAAGATAATGAATGTGCGCTTGTCGTAGGAGAGAACGTGGCCCCGCCCGCAAAACACGATATCCAGCTCTAACGATACATCCATGGGGTTCTGCTCATAGGGAATGAGTATTTACACTATCTTCACCGGGACTGTACCTGGATCTTTATCTGCTGCCTCGATTCAAACATGGCATCTTCTTTAATGCAACTGATGCCGCGTCACCGTTTGCAGTTTGTCACATGACTTACAGGAGATCGTAGCATGACACGGGTGGAATTCCCCTTGCTCATTTCTAGAGATGTGAATCCATATTGCCTTTTTCTTTTTATCGTAAATGCTCAAAATCTATATGATTGAGATCAAGCTCATGATGATCTCAGTGACATTTTGCACAAATACGAAATCACTCAAATCTATGCGTCGCCATGGCAACTACGAGAAGTCCGAAGGAAAAAACAACCACCAAGAAAATCAAACTGAAACAGTGTGCTGAAGACAACGATCCCACACAGGTGCCACACTTGGTTCTGCACGAGAGTCTCTGGGGTCATGATGCCGGCCATTTAAAAAAGGAAAGGTATGGAGCAGCAGTGGCCCCGCCCCCACACAACTGCTGAGTCAGACCTGTCCGTGAGGCAATGAGCTGCCGCCGCTGTCACACGTGGGGCATCCGTTCTTTCGTGGGCCGGGACACACTCTCTCACACACACACACACACACACACACGCGCGCACGCACGCACGCACACACACACACACACAGAGTGGAGGGTAGGAAGTGTGTTAGCAGTGTGTGAGTTCTTTTCAAGTCTGTTTGGAGTCCAGGGGGAATAAAGTATTGAGTGACAAAGTGTGCGTGTGTGTGTGTGTGTGTGTGTGTGTGTGTATTGCTCTTTTTTCAGAATTGATGGTGTGGTGTCAGCGTGATGGCATCCCATGACACTGCATTGTGCGTCCGCCAGTGCTGAGGTGAAAGTGTAACCAGTGTGTGACAGGGAGAGTGGACCAGAGAGAACCAGATAGAGAGAGAACCAGAGAGAGAGAGAGAGAGAATGAGAGAGAGAGAGAGAGAGAGAGAGAGAGAGAGAGAGAGAGAGAAGGTGCCTCAGCGCTGCCCCCTAGTGCTGAGAATTCTGCATGGGCTGTCCGTTTTGGAGGCCGCCATTACTGTGCTTCGCCACTTCCTCCTCGTCATCATCATCATCATCGTCCTCGTCCAATTCCTCCTCCTCCTCCTCGCTGACCAGGAACTCCTCCGGGGGCCAGCGCAGCTCGCCGCTCTCCACCTCGCCCTCCGTGGGCTCCACCACGATGGACGGCAGGCGATCTTTCAGCTTGCAGCAGCGGTCGAAGTCCGAGGGGTCGGGGAATATCTGCAGGAGAGACGAGGAGGGGGGTGGGGGGAATGATGAGTCGGCATGTTTCGGATTTGGATGGCGACGACCAGGAAACCCGTGTTTCTAACAGCTGCTAACAAAGTATGCCGAGCGCGGCGCGTGGAAGTGTTGCAGGCTCGGCTACAGGCTTAAACAACCGCGAGGGAAGTGATGTGAAGACTAAACATCTGTCGCTGCAAGTGGTGGGTTCCAATCCCACTGGCATACCTGCTCTGGCTCCCAGCGTCACGTACAGCGTATTACTGTGAATCAGTGGCTCTCAACTGGTCCAGGTTCGGGACCCACCATCACCCCTGACTGACGGGCCGCGACCCAAAACCCTCTGTAATTACTTCAATGAAAAGATTGCGACATGTGCATGGTCAAATAGCATATGTAAACAAACTTTGCTGGTTGTCTTCAATGTTTTAAATTGCAGGTGTCTACCGTCATTACGGGGCATCATCGCCACCTACTGTTCAGGAGTGTGAATAGATGGCACACCAAAGGAATTTTTTTTTTTTTTTTTAAACCTTAAAAAAATAATAGATTTCATTTCTTTTTTTCCCCCAGTCAAAGGCCCGCGACCCGCTGGAGACAGGTCCGCGACCCACTTTTGGGTCCCGACCCACTAGTTGAGAACCACTGCGGTAAATGACAGCGGGCCCTGGTTACGTCAGTGGCTGTAAACTTGTAGCGAAAAGCTAGGTTACGCTAAATCAACTGGGCGGAGGCGTCGCGCCAAGCAGCTTGTAGCCGCTTATGAATTCATCCAGCACGCACCACTCGGAGGATTATACGAGAGTTGTAGTCACAGTGTTTCACATGGGTGAGGTGAAACCGCACAAGGGTGAGAGGTTTACTGGGACGGGACTCGACGTATAAATATCCCAATCAGAGTCAAAATGCTAACGTTTGAACCATCTGTGCTCCTTTCGGAGATGGAGTCGGAGGGAAAAGGAAGGAGGGAAGACGGAGGTGCAGGCGAATCCAGACTGCTCCGCGTGCCACTCTCAAATACTTGCCTCTAAGCTGAAGGGCATGAGACATATTCTGACGGGGGGGAGAGATTACATGCATTCCCTATTCAGGCAAGATCGGACATCAACCGCAGACTGTTCTCAGGATCTGGAGAAATGGCCCAGAGGAGCGAGCGAGAGAGAAGAAGTAGGCTGCCACTCCTGGTCCAAGAACAGCAGGTTTTTTTTTCCCCCTTTTGCTGTTGTTTGGATAAAGTGGATGAATATTTTTAGACCAGAATATTTCACTCCGAGACATCGGGCGGCGGAGGAGGAGGAGGAGGAGGAGGAGGGCGGGGGGGGGGGGGGGGGGGGGGGAATGTCACCGTCTGGGCAAAGAGCCAAAGTGGAAAGAAAGGAGGAGGGCGGGGGGGGGGGTGAGGGGGTAATGTCACCGTCTGGGCAAAGAGCCAAAGTGGAAAGAAAGCATTAGATGAGGCAGGAGAGAGACAATAAAGAGATAGAGGGGATCCAGCTGTGAGGCAGTTGAGGAAAAAAAAAAAAACCCGCTATAAATACCCCGGGGAGAATTTTGGAAATGTATCAGGTTATGAAAGAACAAAAAAATAAAAAAGTAAACGCGTGGTGGTGTGTTCATGTGTGTACGAACATGCCCGCGTTCATGGCTAGCGCCTGCATGTGGCAACACTTCCTGGCGTGCGCTGCCAAACGGCGCTCTGCGTCAGCACCGAGGACTTGAAGGCGGGAGGGGCGACCTTGCCTTTGGACCGTCGGCTCACACATGTCATAACTGGTTTCACTTCCAGTGGCAGGAGGCAGGACCACATCATCGGCCGGGCACAATGCCGGCTATTCTGGGATCATCTGGGGTGTGTGTATGTGTGTGTGTGTGTGTTGGGAGGGGGGGGTTGTGTGAGAGTGTAAGGATGAATCATGACATTGCTCTTTGAGATGATAATTCAGAAAATAAATGTACTTTTCCACTTGTGGGTCACATTCATTTCCAGTCCTAAGGGTGCAGCCGCATGGTCACAGAGCCTGCAGGCTTATTTCCATTTAAAATGAGGGTGGGGGCGGGGCTAGAGATGCTAATTAACACCTTTTTTAAATAACAAATGTCAATAATGTCTTATTGACTTTAGTTACTCCACCTCGGGGTGTTTGTTTTTCCACAGGTGCCCCAAGACCAATATAACAACAATACAGGCACTGTCGCCACGGTAACCTTTCTCATACTCCATGTTCCATGCCTTGAGTCATGAGAAGCTCCCTCACGTTACATCCTAATCTGAATGATAAGGTGCTGTCCAGAGTCATTTTCCATCAGTTTCACTGCAATCGTCACGGCGATGCCGAGATGCTATTGGCTGAAAGATGATTGGGCGTCCCGTCGTGCAGGAAATGACCCAGGAAGTTGCTCCAAAATAAGAGTCATGCTGATGCCAACATGCTAATGGCGATGACAGTATGCCAGTGATGACAAAGGCGGGGCAGCGGAAATTAGCCTATTGTGTTGCCATCAGTGCCACAGCAGATGATGGCAGCTGGTGTCAGCTGGCAGAGCCACTTGACCCGGGACTGACCCTGACCCCATCAAACATGTGTCCACGGCACAAACTACCCACTAACATCTGCGTGTCAGTGGGTTTGTTGACCAGTGGAATAAAAAAAAAGAAAAAAAAAAAGGGGGGGGGATCTGTGTCAAAGCCCCCGGGCAGATGGCCATCATGGAGAGAGTGACATCCCTGAGCTGTGGCTGTGACCTGAGGCAGTGGGCATGGAAAGAGTGGAGCGGTGGCACCCTCCTTCTCTTCCGCTGCGACTCCCCCCCGCTCATCCTCAGACGCTCACAGCTGGGGTGTGAACTGCAGGGGGAGGAAGCCAGCCTTTTCCTTTCGGGTCAGTCCACATCCTCTCAGCGTAAATGTCTGTGTGCAGCGCGGCGTCGGCAGATCATCGCCTCGGTTTGTCAGACACACGATTGAATGAAATGACTCAGCCTCCGGCTCGAAATGACCCCTTTGTCCTGTGGGCTAGAATAGCCTCAGCAGGTGGCCCATTTACCCGCACCCCAAGAATCATTGAGCGCCCGTGACCGTAAATGTGCGGTTACTTAAAAAGCATTTCCATGGTAAATGATGAAGAAATTAATTAAGCTCTTTCACGCCCCCTACCCCCCCCTGCCGCCGCCCGGAGTGCAAATGCGACACGGAACAACAAGCAGCTGTGAGTTTAAGAGGGCTGTGTTTCCACGATGGCCCTGTTGAGCTGACAGTAAAACAAAGCCACAGGCAGCTACTTGTCACGAGCACCTGATGGCTGCGTCTCTATCCGTCTAGCTGCCGGTTTATTATTTGAGTGACGGACCACAGAAAATGATTTCCACGACATGCATTTACTCTGAAATAGTCAAACCGACCATGACCTCTGACCTTTGAGAAGCGAAAACGGTGTGGTGTGTGTTCAAGATCCAGTGTGTAGGATTTAGGCGACGTTCTAACAGACAAAAAAACAAAAACCCCTTCTATTCAAAATATAGAATACCAACGACCTGTAATCTCCCACGAGTACGTCTCAAGGTGTCCTATTGTGGTCCCACACTGGGATTTGTTGCTGCAGTACCACCAGTGGCCACTGGGAGAAAAATAGTATTTGCCCTATCCTTTTCTATCAACACATTGATGTTGCAGATCCCCTGGAAACAGACCGCCATGTTTCTACAGTAGCCCAGAATGGACGAACTGGTCAATCTGACATCATTTAATGATAATTTTGAGGAATTCAACTGCATTTTTGTTGGGTCCCGTTCACCAACATGGTGATATCCACCCTTATATGCAGTATATGGATTATTCATAGTGGCATCTCCCCCATGAGCTTGCAGATGTCACTTCTCACTAATGTATGGATAAGCGCAGTGAATATAATGGCCATTCTCTTTCTATGTATATAAACATTTACCAGGTGGGACTTTGGGACCGAGGCAACCCTCTACCATCATGCGTGTGTGTGTGTGTGTGTGTGTGTGTGTGTGTGTGTGTGTGTGTGTGTGTGTGTGTGTGTGTGTGTGTGTGTGTGTGTGTGTGTGTGTGTGTGTGTCCTGTACCTGGAAAGAGAGTCTGTCCTTGCTGGGGCTGAGCCTCATGTCCTCCATGGGGGTGCTGTTGATCATCACCTCAGTCATATCTCGGCTGGGCACAAACACTGGGCTGCAGGGATGGAGGAGGAGGAGGAGGAGGAGGAAGAAGAGGAAACGACATTAGGTTTGCAATTAGTTTGCAGGAAGGATCCAATTAGCAGGCAAACACTTCAGAGTCCCTTGACTGGAAGTCAGCGAGTATTTTTGAATGGCTTTTTCAATTACAGGCCTAAGATAAGGTCCGAGGTTAACACAAGCCAACGAGACGGGATCCGCTTTAAAACACACAGCATGTGATGTCAATCAAACCTGTGCAGAAACGGAATCAAACACCGGTAGTGATGTGTTTGTGTGTACTCAAACGAATAGTTTTCATTCGACTTGAAAGAGCCCTTGAAACGTACATTAGAGTAGCACGTCCCCTCTGCAGAGGCTACCACGGTGACCGAGAATGGACAAGTTCAAGGAAGCTGGAATTTTAATGGCGACAGAGGGCAGGAGTGTCAAACAAAGGCGGGCGAGAGGGTCAAATCTAGCCAGCGAGGTGACTCTCGAGCATTTAAAAAAAAAATAATAAAATCCTACGAAATGTACCTTTTGGAACTGCGAGTCATAGGTTTAGTTTATGATACAGTCAAACACAAACATGACCACAACAGAGCGCGCATCCTGTGCTGATGCACTGCAAAGCTGCACAGCTCATGATGCGGCTTGTGTTAAAAAAAAATTAAATAAATAAATAAAAAAAGAAAGGTGGCTGGTTCTAAGACACAGGATGATGTGCTCTACATAATATAAAAAAAATAAATAGAAAGTCAAAGTCATTGTGAGAGTCTTGGGCGGGGGGGGGGGGGGGGGGGGGGTCAGCTGCGGTTCGCACTGAATTCCATGGCAGCTGGGCCAAACTTTCCATCACAGATAAAAGCCCCTCGCAGGGCCGTTACATCCACTGTGTTCACTACTCCTTCACTGCTCAACGCAGCAGACACATGACTGACACTCAGGCCGTCCAAGCTGCGCTACTACTTCTCACGCTTGCTATTTAAAGCTGGGAGCCCTGTGGTCAGCAGCGTCCACAGGCCTGTGGTGAGCGTGTGTGTGTGTGGTCACTTGTTAAAAAGGGACAAAAGAAAAATAGAACACAACAAGAAGAAGAAGCTCACACACGTCAACGCATTATCTGAATCAGTGGACTTGTTTTTGGAGGGGTGGCGGGGGGGGGGGGGGGGGGGGGGGGGGGGGGGGGGGGGTGAGTGTGCGCGCTCTGACCTAGTAAATAAAGATGTGTTTTCTTTTGCTGGCAGGGAGAATTACAGCAGTAGGGACTGAAGGGTAGTAAAAAATAAATAAATAAAGGAGCAATGATGTGAGTATACACTGAACATGTGACTATAACGGGAAAAACAGCATTTTAGAAGTCTCTCAAAAAATCAACATGTAAATCGACAAATATTCTTCATCTGCCGTCCCTGAATCGTACGTGCTGCACCTTTAATATACAAGCCTGCGAATGTCAAGGCTGTTCGACTTTCACATCGTGTTTTGACTGCGTCTTGAAGCTCTGTAAATAAAAGTTAAACCATGAGCTTGGTTTATTTTTTTCCGTGCGTCACACACACACACACACACACACACACACACACACAATAAACAGATGAAAAATGAAATGCCTCTGGCCTAATCATCATAAATTAACCTTTACTGCCCTATAGTCAGACCCCGTGACACACCCGGCCAAGACAATAGTGGGAAATCCAAAAATAGCCAAATAAAAATGAGAATGAGAGAATGAGAGAGAGAGAGAGAGAGAGAGAGAGAGAGAGAGAGAGAGAGAGAGAGATAAGGAGAGAGAGAGAGAGAGGCTTGAAGGACATGCACAATTTAACATGGAAAACAAAATGTGAGTCAGGCATGTGAAACTCAGCAGAGGAGGGATGAGCAGTGACAGTGAAGACCTGAGCAGAGGAGAGAGAGAGGAGAGGAGAGGAAGGGAAATAAAGATAAACACTCGGGCCTTGCCAGTCATATTTCTGTGCGGGGATCGTATAAACATCCTGCTCGGCTAAGAATAACAGAACATCGGCCTAATAAAACATAAAGGGGTACAATGAGGAGGAAGTGGGGCTGCACAAGTCGACCTGGGAGGAAACAAACACACGGCAACTACAGTCGTATCTGTTACGGCTTCGAGTGTCAAGCAGGGCTGAACATGCATCTCTCTCTCTCTCTCTCTGCCTCTCTCTCCCTCTCTATGCCTCTCTCTCCCTCTCACTCTCTCTCCACAGTGGAGTGACGCAGCCAAGTGTTCCACACGAAACCAACCTGTAAATGTAGGACATGCAAGAATCAGCTCCGAGCACATTTGGAGAATTAGCGTCTCAAAGTAAAAAAAAAAGAAAAGAAAAATAAAGGCATTGACGCACATTCGCTGGAGTCATGTCTGAACGAGACGATGATCCCTCGGCTGCAGTTTTGGAAAAAATGTCCAATTGCTTCACATCGTAATGGTTAATGCCGACTCGAACACCAACTCTGCTGCCGAGGCGGACGCACCGGGTCACCTCTTGACCCCTGCGGGCCTGTACACATGCACCGGCGTCCTGATGCCAGAGAACAGACAGGAGACACTGGAGGGGTTTAGCTAATCAATAGATAATTAATCAACAACTTCAACTGGAATAACACCCAGGAGAGCACACACCTCCTCCTCCTCCTCCTCCTCCTCCTCTGAGAGCCTCCTTATATAAAGCATCTGGATCTGCACCAAAACACTCACACATGCCCTATAGGCCACAGCTTTGTTTCAACAGGTTCCAGGGACATTTTTTAATCAACAAGCAATACATTTTTTTTTAAAGTGCAGTGTATAGGAATGAGTGATATCTAGTGGTGAAGTTGCAGCTTCCCTTTCAATCACGTAGGAGAAGCTATGAGAGCGTTCACTTATCATTAAAACTCAAAGTTAGTGCGACATCTATAGTCCAGACATATGAAAACATCTCTCTCTCTCTCTCTATCAACCATCTATATACACACACACACACACACACACACACACACACACACACACACACACACACACACACACACACATATATTTCATAGTCCATTTCTGCTCATAGAAATGGAAGTAGTTTCACCGTAATCTTATAAACTGAACTTTTAATTGAAGGTTAACAATAAGGAGACCACCTTAGAAGGTGAGGCTCAGTTGGATTTCCTGGTTCTAACATATCCATGGGAGTTCTGTGGGTGTTTGGCTGATATGGCTGACCCTATGATAAACAGATTGAATTTTGTCATCATTTGAATTTGGACTATTTGTTGGAGAACACAACATGTAGTAATATTAGATTTTGAGATTTAATACAAATACAGAGCATTTTGAACCGATTATAAATCTAAAAATAGTCGGTTGTTGTAGCCAACTGTTGCTTTAAATGGTAAAGCTCTTCAAAAACATCATATAAATCTAACGATATGAGAGATTACGTCATCAAAACATTAATAAAAAACTCAAATTAACACCTTTAAATGTTGCTGAAAACATCTGTAATGAGAGCTCAACTACGATTAGTGCCAATTCCAATATTAGCATCCTGAAATGAGGCATTTGAATGTTGAAGGTGACTCAGTTGACATGACTCCATGAAACTGCCTGATCATCATCATCATCATCATCACACAAACACTGTGACCCAGTGACCAGCAGAGAAGGGGACAGAAGGCAGACCAGCGCCCTCCTGCATGCTGCGTTCAAGCGTCTCCTCCAGCTCTCCTTTGTTTAACATTCACCTCATTGCATAACAGCGCCGCACTCCTAATACTTTACACTGCAGCCTTATATAGTCAGCAGGCACATCGTGACACCACCTGCTTTACCTGTCACTCAAAGTAATATTATGTAATCTTAAAAAGTATCCATCATTGGGGATCCACACCAGTGTCTTCCACCTGTCTGCAGAGGTGAAGGTTGGGGGGGGGACGGGGGTGCGACGCTGGTACTGTGTGTGTGTGTGTGTGTGTGCGTGAGTGAGTGAGTGTCGGTGCTGACAGGGGCCCCGGCGGGCCCCTATAACAATCACCAAAGCAGGAATCTGCACGATCATCATCATTACCTCTTCTCATTATTCTACCATGATAAATCAGTCTGTGTGCCGACAGGTGTGAACCTGTCAGTGCACCAAACCCGCTTGGAACACTTTCCAGCAACAGAGCATGATGATGATGATGGTTTTGTGTGCGTGCGTGCGTGTGCGTGTGTGTGTGTGTGTGTGTGTGTTGGGTCAGCTGGGTCATATCCAGATTCTTTTGGAATGAGGCTACACGCACATCATGGCTCAGGGTTTGAGCATGCAGCAGTAATCATGACCTTACATGTCCAGCAACAGGTTTTCTCGATATGATGTCATGGACCTGGAACTGGAAGTACCATTTCCAGCTTCCCGTTTCCACAGAGACCCACGGTGGAATGTTCGAATTAAACTCGCTCATTAAGAGTCAAAATATGTTCCGAAAGTTTGCAATGGGCGTCTGCCATGTTAGAGGTTATTAAAGGGAAAGCAGAAGCGTGTTGGAGTGAGAGGAGGGTGGTTACAGTAAAAGAGGTCAGTGGTGAACTTCCTGGTAGAGGCGGCGTGGGGGAGCCTGTAGAGGTTTTGAACGCAGCTCGCAAAACTGCATTTCATTATGAATCGCACATCCTCTTCACACAGACAAAGACATTGTTCCTACGGTGAAAAGGCAGCAGGGAGTCACACTGTCGGGGGGTGGTGGTGGTGGGGGGGGGGGGATGATGAGAAAATGACACGGGAGTAATAGATAGGAGCAGGGTGCATCCATCCATCCTTCTCCGATTGCACAGTGCACCTGCAGCAAGGCAGAGAGCGAGGGGCTGAAAGCAGAGCTTCGTTCAGAATGTTTAAAAAGGACACGGCAAAGTCAGAGAGGGAGCTTCAGTGCTGAGAAGAAGGGATGGCGATATGATATAAGTGGAATACCCCTGAGGCTGAGCAGGGACTGTGTGTGACCATGATGACCTTTGTGATTTTGGAACCATTATCAGGCTGGAGCATTAAAAAAAATGGTGAATGGAAATTTGAAAACATAAATAAATAAATAAATAAATAAATAATAATAATAATAATAACAACAACACAAATAAATAAACAGATAATAATAATCATAATAACTATAGAAAATAAAATACAAATATAAAGTAAATTACAATTAAAATAAATATAAAATAAACGTGAAAGTAGAAAGTTAAATTTCTGAATAAAACAATAACTTTTTTTTTAATGACACCTGGAATGTACTTTGTTTTTTTCCCCAAAGGTGACATTTTCCACTTTTCAGGGGCGACACCCCTGAGAAAACCTCATGAAGGAAACACGAGTGGGTGCAGCAGCAGCAACAACAGAGACGAGGAAATCACCCAACACAAACATTCACCACAACTCTCAATGAGCCTCATTGTTCTTCACCTGGAGACACAACAACAACAACAACAACAACACGTCTATTGTGTTGTGACAGAGACACAACAAACAGTGTTGAGGAATGGAAGCAGAACTACTCACCAGTAAATCTGCGGGGAGAACACAGACATGAATTCACACCTGCTGCTAATTGACTTCTCTTGACTTTCTTTAAGGGGGGGGGGTTTGTCTCCTCCTCCTTTTCTTCTTCTTCGTCTGCTTCCTCTTCTTCTTCTTCTCTCCTCCTCGGCGTCGCGGAGCGAAAACAGAACCACCGTCACCGAAACAAAACAGCAGCGACACTTCACTAACAACAACGGCCACACTTCAGCGTGTCTGACCCGCACAGCGGCTCGTGTTGAGTATATAAGCCGGAGAGGCGTGGAGCTCGTGGAGCAGAGCAAGGAGACACACCCCCTCCCTGAAATCCTCAATGGCAGCTCGTTATCGGGCAGGAGCCAATCAGAGCGCAGGTGACGCTCCTCCTCCTCCACCACCACTGCCACTTCCTCCTCCCTCCACCAGCCTGATGACGTCAGTAGCGGCTGAGGCTTCTCATTGGGAAATGGACGAGGAGATGCAGCAGGATGATGCTATTG
>JAFBJT010109294.1:0-15951 GCA_016785325.1 Chascanopsetta lugubris
TTTGTGTTAGTGCTGCAAAATGAAATGCAATTCTGGGTTGGCATCGAGGCAAGGTGATTTAATCATGCACAGACGGTGCAGATTTGTTGAGACATGGTAAAAGCTTTGCCCTTCTCTGTGAGGCCCAGTGGAATTTTAGGGTGTGTGAGGAGAGGGAGAGAGAGAGAGAGAGGGAGAGAGAGAGAGAGAGAGAGAGAGAGAGAGAGAGAAAGAGTGTGTCACAAAAACCTGAGATAAGAGGAAAAAAAATCAATATGTAAAAAAATAAAGACACTGCAGACTGTACAAAAAGATGGATGACATGACATCCAGAAAGTGAAGCCAATAAATCATCTCAACCAGCGCCCCCTAGTGGCTGTTTGCAGGATTCTGTTTCTTGTCACACTCGTGTGTATGTAAGAGAGTTTATTTTGACTCCTGCACGTTTGGTTTCAGTTGACTGTTGGATGCCACACACGAGATGAAATGTCATGATTGACAGCTGAGACTGACTCCTGATTGGTTCACTCCGACATCAGCTGCTGCCAGTGATGATAATAACATCATTTAACTTAATTACAGTAGGAGGGGCAGAACAGGAGGAATCGTGTGTCTTTATTTATAGTGTACGGTCTAGTCTTTAATTCGCTGCAGTTCTAAAACGGGCCCTGGCTCGGCAGGAGATTACACTGTATCTTTAATTTGAACTAATCTGCTCTGAGCTCGTCTCGTGACTTAAATTACATATTCTGCTGCACTGGAGCTTTGGAGTCAGACTGAGGTGATGAACTGAGTCAGTGAGCAGAGACTTCCTCTGAGAGACAGTGTCAGTGGTGCAGTCACAAAACAAACGATGTAATGTTTGTGCCTCGCTACCGTCCACTTATTAAAACCTGTAGAATAAATGGAAATACACTGATTTAATTCTTCTATAATAATCACACAGTTTCATCCTCCTCCTGTTTGTGGGACAGGGATTGAATTCTGCTGATCTTCCTCGTTCTTTTACTGTAAAGCTCACAAACACACGTCATTCTAAGGTTGCGGCTAAGGTTTTATATTACCAGTTACTATTTCGCTGGTTTGATCAGTTTGTTCCTACAATTTCTATTTTACAGTTTCATTCATCAACCAAACAACAGGTTCAGTCCAAACACAAAAATAATCAAATCAAATGAAATTAAAAACAGGAATAATCTTGTACTATCTGCCCCCTTTCATATCAATAAATAAAAATAAATAAATAAATATAAAAAGCGAAATTTGTATTATTGGCCATTAACGGCCCCCGACAATCCAAAGATCATAACGCACTTGTGTGCATGTGGTTCATAGGATAACACGTATTGAACAGCTTCTATTTAATTCTGTGGCTTGTGTGTGTTTGTGCATGGTTGTGTGGTTGGTGAGCGGAGAGTGCGGTGGACACCTGAGGTAGTGCACGTCGGTGATCTCCTGCATACACAGCCAGCAGAACTGACAGGCACACACAGTGCAGTTCATGCGGTTACAGCTGCCGTCGTTGGTCTTCATGATGTAAGCACCACAGCGAGGACACGGTTTGATCTCCTCTGCATCTGCAGCAACACGGACAGAACAGGTGGAACACATGCTCTGCAGGATTCCTCCACTTAAAAGGGGCAGTGTGTGAGATTTGGTGACCTCTAGAGGTGGAGTTGCAAGTTGTATGCATCACCTCACCCTTCTGAACAGGCAGGAGAACCTATGGTAGACTTCAGTTGTTGTTGAAACTCAAACGACGTTTAAGTACGTCCACTCTGGGCTACTGTAAACAACGTGGCAGCCCCCGTTACGAGGACCTGCTCCGGATGTGAATATACAGTATAGAGTTTATTTAAAGGTAAACAAAAGAAATAATCATTCATTCTGAGGATCGTAAATTCGTGAACATTCCAGTTTGGTGTTGTTTTGTAATCAAATAAACAATTGAGTGAAATCTTTCACACTGCACCTCTAAATTAAACGTGAATTAAAGGCGCAGCACGCAGGGTTTTCTTTTCAAAGGGTGGACAGGTGCGTGCTTGGGCCAATTAGCTTGCTAGAGTATCTTGTGAGTGTCTGCGCGCGGGAGAGGAGGGGCCAAATGTGAGCGACGTGTGTGCACAAACACCACGGTGGATAGTGTTACTATCAGACCGACGGATATCGGAGACTGTGATGAACGCGACACTCGTACCTCCTCCCGGCTCCTCGTTGAAGACGTAGAGCGTGGAGGCGTCGGTGCCGCCCGAGGTGTGGCGAGCTCGCTGGCGCCGCGCCTGGTCGCACGTCTGGTTGGGGTGCCAGAGCTGGCGACAGTGGTAGCAGAACTCGGTGTCGCAGCCCTCGCGGCCGCAGCTCAGCTTGGGACACTCGGCGCAGCCGTACGCTATCACCGCATAGCTGGGGGGGGGGGGGGGGGGGGGGGGGGGGGGGGGGGGGGGGGGGGACTTACGCTCGGGAGAAAGAGAGAGAGAGAATGGCTCATTATTTTTGTTCTTTGCTCACAAACAAAACAGTTGTTGTCTCAGTGGCTCAAAGAGAACGCTGACTATCTGAGGGACTCGTTTCCAGGGTTCAACACAGGCGGCAGAAGTATTCCATCTTTAGATGTGGAGCCAGAATTATGATGAGAACACGGAGCCTCATGCCCGCGGCTCTAATCTACAAGGACGTAAACACACATCATTTCAATATTCACAATAACATGCGAGACCTCGTATAAAGTATAAAAAAAGTCATTTTGATCCGCAGGGCTTGTGGGATTTTCAGGTTCATCTCAGGGGACACTGGATCAGACGGGATGATGGCCGCGCGCGCACACACACACGCACGCATACACATAAACACACACACACACACACACACACACACCAGCGTTCTACTGTGGCGTCAGACTCACTTTGAAATATCTGAGCATCAAACCAAACACTTTTAGTTGAGCAACAAAGCTGATTTGATCACCAGTTTACAGATATTGAATTGAGGTCATGTAATTGATGAAACTTTAAAGGCACAGTGTGCAAGATTTGTACAGACAAACAGAAGAATGTATAGGCAGGAAATGAATATCTTATGAATGCTCTCATTAGCACATGCTAATATTTTTTTCAATTTTACATGACTCAGTGGCCTTTGAGTCCTTGGAGACAGGTTTAGTCTCACGCACTATCCCCTTAACAATAACAGCATAACAGACTGGGCCTCAGGGGGAAAGCGCTGAGTCATCATCTGTCTGTTGGTTGTTTCCTTCCTCGTTCTTGATGCTCAGTCACAATGAATGAGTGTGAGTGTGGTGGAGTAAGAGAGCAATAGAATGCTGACTACACTTCACTGCCACAGGTGTCACTATCAACAACTGTTGGGAAGTTCCACGATGCTCCTTTAAAGGTGCGGTGTGTAAGATTTGGTGACACTAGGGTGAAGTTGCCTGTTGTATCCATCACCTCACCCTCGCCCTTCTGAGCCTGTAGGAGAACCTATGGTCGACTTCGGTTGTCATTAAAACACAAAAGTAGTATGTCCACTCTGGGCTACTGTATAAACATGGCGGCCCCTGCAGAGAGGACCCGCTCCTCATGTAAATATAGATTAATGGGCTCATTTAAGGCTTAAGGGGAAAAAAATAAAACATCTAGGTGATTGTAAATTCATGAACACGTTGGTATGTAATTGTTTTGTAATATTTTTAGAAGTGACAAAAACGACCGAAACCTTACACACTGCACCTTTAACAGATACACAGCTTCTCCATCTCGCATGTGCAGCCCCTCTCTGCCTCTCATCCGAAACCCTGCTGTCCTGCAGCAGCGTCACATTTACAGGACAAAACCATGACTCGTGCATGACTCCACATTTTATTTTGCCGCTTTCTCCGAGAACCAGATAATCCGCGGCTAAGCCTCTGTCACTAAGACCTCGAGGAATGTGTGTGTGTCCGAGACGACGTGGGAATAAACGGCACCGCAATCGTGCGGTTTACATAAGAGGTCAGAGGGCCCCGAAATCTGAGGGGCCCATTTCAAATCTTACACACCACCGCAGCTTTGCTTATACACTATCTTAAACCATTTAGTGTGAAATTCAACCCTGTGTGTGTGTGTGTGTGTGTGTGTGTGTGTGTGTGTGTGTGTGTGTGTGTGTTACATTTAATTGAGCCCAGCTCCAGACCGATCGGTGTATTGATCTCAGCTTGTTCGTGATGACTGGGCTGTGAGCACTGACAGCTGGGGGGGAGACAGACAGTCTGCTGCTCACTCTCTGGGTCCTGAACCCTGAGCGTGCATACGTGTGTCTGCCCACAAACACACACACACACACACACACACACACACCATCATTTCCCATCAGCAGCCCTCTCTCGTTACCCGTCGGCTGGCATTGAGTTAATGCAGTGATGGATCGGCAGAGATGGAGGGAGAGTGAGATCAGGACATGTGGTGATGCATTGCACTGTGTGTCCCACATGAGTCAACTCTGCCATGATGGATTTCTGCATGTATGACATATTGATGAAGCTGACTCATCCATTCTGGAGTCAAAGTCATTTTTGTAGCTGCTTTCAGCCTGCTCACTTGACGGAAATGGAAAAAGTGAAAATGATGAAGCAATCATTTCTGATGTTTGAATCCATCAGACAAATTAAATTAGAATTTTTGTGCACGGATTTTGCGTGACAAGTATTGTGATGAGTTTCAAGTCTGGGTTGAGACTTGTTTCATCATTTCAATAAAAAAGATCTATTCTAAGATCAGAGCCTCCGTTTCTTATGTAACATGTCATCAATCATCCTGTCATTTGACAACTGTAGTTTCTTTTACAACATGCAGCCTGTGGTGAGATGACAAGGTTTTTGACAAGCGCTTTCATACTGCGGTGTTGCATTCTGGGTATTTTTTTTCACTGATTACAGTTGAATCACTGTTATGTGACTCAGTATTGAAAATCGTTATGTCTTTAAATTTTATCATCCTTCATCACTCTTAACTTATGTTCCGTCTATGATGTCAGAAATGGATATTTAAAGGTGCAGTGTGTAAGATTTCGGGCATTTTTGTAACTTCTATAAAAATAACATACTGACATGTTCATCAATTTATAATCACTTAAAATGTTTTATCTTTTTTGCTTCCCCTTAAATGAGCCCATTAATGTATATCTACATGAGGAGCAGGTCCTCTCTACGGGGGCCACCATGTTTTTACAGTAGTAAAAGCGGACATACTAAACATCTATTGAGTTTGAATGACAACTGAAGTCAACCACTGCATGTTCAGAAGGGTGAGGGTGAGGTGATGGATACAACATGCAACTTCACCTCTAGATGTCACCAAATCTTACACACTGCCCCTTTAAAGATAGGGTTGGTAATCCCGGAGAGGCTGATGAGAGCAGGCTACACTTACACTCCTCCTCCACTCTGACGAAGGCTTGGTAACGACACAGTAATGCAGTACATCAATGAACTCTATGATGAAGTGTGCTAAATACCAAAGTATCATGGTGGTGTTTCTCACCTGCAGTCGGGCGCCGGGCACCAGCGCGTATCCGGATCCGACGCCAGGAAACGCCTCAGCTGGTACTCCTCGAACCGCTCCAGCAGCGCCCGGTCATCCAGGATGGCGCGCACGTCCAGCGGCGCCAGCGTCTCGGGGCACTGCGGGCAGGCGATGCACACGCGGCTCTCGGAGATCTCGATGCGCAGGTACTGGCGGAGGCAGTCGGAGCAGGCCCGGTGCGAGCAGGAGCTGAGGCGCGGGAAGTGGCAGCGCGGCTGACTGAGCAGGCACAGCGGACACTCCTCCAGGTGCTCGTCCAGCAGCTGCTCCTGGCTGGAGGAGGAGAGGGACAGGACGCCGGTGGAGCCGCTGCCGACCCCGCCCGCCGCCGACGCGGCGGCGCCGTCCTCGCTCGCCTCGGCCGCCGCCGCCGCCGCTGCTGGTGGAGGCGGAGGAGGACCTCCTCCTTCTCCTCTTTCGGCACCAGAAACTCCTGAGTCTCCAGCTTCTCCTGCTGTGACACTGAGGTCCTGTGAGAACACAATACAACCGTATGGGAACTTTCTTAAAGGCACAGAGTGTAGAATGTAGCGCCACCTAGAGGTGAAGTTGCAGTTTGCAAACATTTCTCACTACTCACCCTTCCCTCTTACTATGTAGGAGAACCTATCGTGGCTCTTACTTATCATTAATAACTCCATGAGGGGCTAATGTATAAACACACTGGTGCAACATGGTGGCCTCCATGGAGATGACCTGTGCGTAATGTAATGTATAGGGCTCATTCAGTGGTAATGACAATAATAAGTCATATATTCACTATAGAATTGTTTAAAAAAATATATATAATTCATGATACATATTCAGTTCCTGCCAGTAGAATTTAAAAATCGTACATACTTGCACCTTTAAAGGCACAGAGTGTACGATTTGGTGACATTTATGTTGTATCCATCAGCTCACCCTCACCATTCTGAACATGCAGGAGAACCTGTGGTCGACTTCAGTTGTCATTGAAACACAAAAGATGCTTAGTGTGTCCACTCTGGTTTACTGTAAAAACATGGCGGCCCCTGTGGAGAGGACCCACTCCTCGTGTAAACATATGGGCTCATTTAAGGGGGAATGGATAAAAACAAACTATTTAGGTGATTATAAATTCATTTAAATGTCCACATGTAACTGTTGTTGTCTTTAAGGACTAAATAAGAGCAAACGGTGACACAGCTCTACTTAAAATCAGTGAGGGAGAGGGTGTATGTAGGTCAACAGTCTCTCTGGTCCACTTTGTCACTTGGCAACCTAATTTGCACGAAATTACCAATTCATTAAATAAACACTCTAATGGATTTAGGCTGTAACAGTGAGGGAGAGAGAGAGAGAGAGAGAGAGAGAGAGAAAGAGAGAGAGAGAGAGGGAGAGAAAGGTTATAAGTTAATGATTTGCAGCCTCTTCTTCAGACTTGCACAACATCCAGCTTTCATTCAATAGGGAACAAAGAAGATAAAAAAAAAATAGAAAGAAAATAAATACATCTCAAAATGAACGACTTCAGGAGCAGGTCCTCTCCGCGAAGGTCGCCGTCCTCCACCAATAAGCTTTTTACTACCGATAAACCACAAACAGGAGTTTTGAATGGACTGCGCAAACCCAGAGCTCAAGACCAAGTCTATGAAAACACAGAATCGAGGAAGAAAAACAAAGCTGCAATGTATTCGCTTGCATCGCCATCGTCATCCTCACCTGCTCTGGGTGCTCGCTGGGCGTCAGCGTGATGGCCACCTCCTCTCTGGGCCAGGACTCCAGCGGCCTCTCGGCCCTGGGCTCCTCTTTGGGCTTCCTGCTGAAGAAGTTGAGGAAGCTCAGGGGCCCCGTCTGCTGCTTGGGCCTCTTCATGGTGCGGGACTGGAGCGGGAGCAGCAGCTGAGGAGGGCAGGCCAACCAGCATGAGCGGGATGCCACTGCTTATGTGTGTGTGTGTGTGTGTGTGTGTTTGTGTGTGAGAGAAAGAGGGAGAAAGTGTGTGTGTGCGTGTGTGTGTGTGGGTGGACGAGCACTGGGAGCTCTCACGACTCAGACACTTGGACCTGGGCGTGTGCTCTGCTGTGTGAGGGTGGGAGGGATGGAGAGGGAGACGACAGGGAGGAGGAGGGGGAGGAGGAGGGGGAGGAGGAGGGGGAGGAGGTGATCCCCGCCTGAGGGGAACATGGCTGATCTGGAGTGTGTCCAAGTTCTGCTCATGTGGTTTCACTTTTGTCTCTTCTCCACCTCCAGCGCTGCAGGTCCCGAAGTCTGAGTCAGAGCCGAGCCGAGCGGCTCTCCTTCATCGCGTCGACGCTCCTCCTCTTCCTCAGCAGTTCGTCGCTCTGCAAACACAAATACAGACGTGACAGTGACGTTGAGGTCCACGAAATATATGAAACATCGATGACATCGCTTCGAGTAGAACTGCGTCACGCACATTGATACTGTGCTATAACTGCGCAAATACCGTACATCCAAAAGGAAAAGAAAAGGTCATATTTGGAGCATGTATTCCGCATGCAGCCGAAGGGGAGAGCTTATTTTTCAATTATAAGATTGAGATGATGTCACCACCTTTCATTATATCCGATGACGTGTAGCAGCAGCACCAGTGAGTCGAGCGCAGTCAAATGCGTATCTCACGGGTGGAGGTAAATATGTACATATATGTCAAAGTCATTTTTTTAGAAAGAAAATCTCAGAAATCTATTTATCACAATTTGGTTAAAAAAATATATATATATTTTTTTTAATGATTGTCATTTTTCACTGTTAGAAGATATCTGAATATATCAGGGGACATCCTCTATGATAAGGGTTAACTGAGGATCATATCACTTTTGAACTTCTCTTCTGAACATCTCCACATGGAGAGGAACCTCCGTGTGAACCCATGAATGTAAATGTCTCCTTTGATCTTCAGGCACAGAACATCCAGCAGGAGGAACCAGGGAGCTCAGTTCTGCATTGTGATGTTTCATTCATCACATCTTCATCGTTAGCCATCGATTCTTTTTTTTTTTTTGTATCACCGTGAAACTGTTTCACAGAAAGACAAAGCTCCTCCACAGAACATCCACTTTCTATCCAGAGTTATGAAGGAAGGATTCAGGCCCGACAGAGACTGACATTTACTCAAATTGAAGAGGAGGAGCAGAAAGCTATTTTTAAATATGACCTTTCAATAACACCGCAAAAACAACCGTTCGCAACACAACAAACACCTTTGTTCTCACTCTCTCGACCCTCGATTTAATGGGAATACTTTCATTCAAGTGTAAGCAAAAAATGTCAACTATTTTAAAGGGACAGTATGTATCATTTGGTGACATCTAGTGGTGCAGTTCCATAATACAGCTGAATATCCCTCATATCACCCTTCCCTTCCAACAATGGCAGCCTTCATTCATTATCAAAACCCAAAAGAATTTAAGTTTGTCCATTCTGGGCTACTGTAAAAAAAAAGAAAAAAAAAAAGATGGTGGACGCCTCCATTGTGGGGACACTGTAGCCAACATGGTGGCCTCCAAAGAGAGAACCTGCTCTCAATATGAGTATAGGGAATAATCCAAGTACATTAAGGTAATTATAGGCCCAAAGAAAAACATAACACAGTTCTTTTATGTTCAATTTCTGGAAGTGGAAGAAGAAATCACTCAAATCTTACACACTGGACCTTTAATGCAATTCCACATTTGGCTTTTCTCTGCCTCCCTCTTCACTCACACTGAGCAGTGAGGCTCACAGCCTCCAAACACAAAGAGTAGATGGGAGTGAGTGTTGTGACTCGTCTGACACGGGGAATCAGGAGAGGGTGAGGGTGAGGGAGAGGGTGAGGGTGAGGGAGAGGGTGAGGCAGAGGGTGAGGCAGAGGGTGAGGGTGTGTGTGTGTGTGTGGGGGGGGGGGGGGGGGGGGGGGGGGGGGGGGGGGGGGGGGGGGGGGGGGGGGGGGGGGGGGGGGGGGGCAACAGCACAGCCAACTGCGTCTGTCTCCAGTGGGTAGTGGTGAACTTTAGTAACCAGACCCTGGGAGCTCGCTGAGCATGAGGTGATCTCACCGCAGACCAATTAAAACAGCCGACATATCGATGCCTCGTCCAATCGAACCTACGATATCATTACAGATCCTTTTCAAAATCCTGAGAGTCCGTGTCTCTGATCCCCACATGTGCTTCACGACTCTTGAAACATGCATGTAAACACAGAACGTGGATTTGAGTCCAGCCCGCTCTCATGCAGCGGCTCGGAGTCGTATATTTATAAATGTTCAAACTGACACGAATAGCAGGCCTCTCTTGCAGCAGCACATCATTACATGCATATGGTAATTTAAGAGTGAAGGGAAAAAGACGTCCGGGCCCTTTGACAAGTTGGCAAAACAAACTGACGATTAAACGATTTCAGATTTTCTTTTTCTTCTCCTGGACGTCAGTGATTTAGCCGAGATGTCGTCCACCACGCACAGACAATTACAATACTGTTGCTGCGGGAGAGTAACAGCTCGTGTTTGCGCACATCTTTGTTTTCTAAACCTGACTTTACACTCAAATAAGATACAATCATTTCATTCAGAGCACGTGTGTCAAACTCGTGGCCCGTGGGGCCAAATGTGGCCCGCAAGGTCATTTCATGAGGCCTGCGAGTGCTGAAAGGCATGTGACTGACTAAAAATAAAAGTCTAAAACACACATTGCCCATGAACTCTAGTTAATTATACATGCCACTTTATATAAGTAGCAACATTTTCAGTCTCTTTACATTTTCCCATGTATGTAAATGTGTGTGCAATATTTGTAACTTGAAAAAAAATGAGTGTTATTTTACAAAATGTTGAGTAGTAATTAAAGTTAGTGCCACGATTAAAACCGGCCCCTTGAGAGCAACCACGATGCCGATGTGGCCCTCGGTGAAAATGAGTTTGACACCCCTTATTTAGAATAAGAATAGCAAACGCTTAAATATGTTAATTGCACCATAATCAAGTGGAAAGACTCAATTGCTTGATGGCCGCTGTTTTACATCTGAAAATAATATGAGGTGGCTGCTCTCTCTTTCATACGGCAAACAGCGATGAAGTCACAACATAACAATGTTTTCTCCCATTTAACATTAAACACCAAAAAACAACATGGAAGCTGGGTTACGCCTTGTGGCGTCATCTGTCCATGAAAAGTGTGCACAATTAAGGGCGTGGCCTCTTGAGCGACACCTGGGCCAACAGGTACCTTCTGTGGATGCTGCGACATCACCATGGAACCCAGCCCAGCTCTTCCTGTGCTCCGCCACTTTGCCCATATTTGGATGAACCAGGAAGTGGGCGGAGTGAACCGCCCACCACGAGCCTCATAAGCACTCAGCAGAAACCTCTGTATGATGTCATGTGCATCTTCATAAACAGTCTATAGTCACAACCTGTATCATAGAAAAACTAAATACTCCTCTCATCTAGCTGCTGCTGCTGCTGCTGCTGCTGCTGCTGACACAGATACATAATAAAAACATCGCCACAGCAACAGCTTGGAAAAGTCGAGTTCTCCCACACACAGCCTTTATATAAATATATATTTTGTTCTTTTATCTCAGTTGTGCATCCGCTTGAATTTCCCTCACATCCTTATTCCCTGGCAACCCGGCGTCTGGTCTCAAAGCAGGAGACTCATCACGGTGCTGCTGCTGCTTATTTATAGGAACCATCACCAGCACAAGGGGGCAGCATCTCAGAACACTCACATCACACATTGGAGAGTTCACTTTACATGTCATGAACATACTGTCGCTAAATGCTGGATTAGATATATATATGTTGAGGTGCGCACACACACACACACTCACACACTCACACACACACACACGGCGCTCACAGGGCTGGAGGCAGTGTTCATCGCACTGCAGTAAACACAGATACCAGAGTTATTACAGCAACACAATACACTGCCTAGAGACTGTAGATGAGTCGTCACTGAGATAGATCAGAATTAAAGGGCCACTTCTCCCAAAACATCCCTTCTAATGGACTCCTGGTCCCTGTGATAACAATAAAACTTTGGAAAAACAAATGAGTGGATGCAAAGATTTTTTTTTTTAAATGGAGGAGAAGGACTCTTCTGCATGACAGGATGATGCTTGACCTCTGCGACCTCTGGATATGACAATAATAGATCAAATGACAAAAATATTTCAAAATAAATGAAAATAAGTTAAAGGCTGCCAACATCTCAAATAACTGAATCCAACCCCAGGTGCCTCCAAGCAAATCAGTGGATAAATATAGAAGCATCTTTATGTGTGTAAGTCAGGGTGATAAATTGATTATTCAGCTACACGCAAACTTAATAACCTCTGTCTTAATGGAGTGAAAGAGAGAGAGAGAGAGAGAGAGAGAGAGAGAGAGAGAGAGAGAGAGAGAGAGATCCTTGTTGCTTTAATGTCCATCACCAAGCTCAAGGGAACGTGGTTAACAAACAACAGCAGGGAGGGATACAGATGCTGCTGCTGGGAACGAGCGAGAGAGGGAGAGAGAGAAGGAGAGAGAGAGGGGGTGAGAGAGAGAGAGTGAGAGTGAGAGAGAGCTCATCTTCAGTTTACAGCTTAATGGCTCTCTTTTCCCTTGAATGATTATGTTGATGGTGTGTGTGTGTGTGTGTGTGTGTGTGTGTGTGTGTGTGTGTGTGTGTACCACATACTGTAAAATGTTCCTAGGGCTAAAGCCGCACTTAAAGATTTGACCTGCCCTCTTTACACAACAGGCGCTTCGTTTGATGTTTGGTGCTTCAGTCGCTCTCGCAGCCACAGAGAACAAGTTAAAGAAAGAAAGAAAAAAGAAAAGAAACAGACTTTACTGGAATTCAAATGTGTGCAGCAGCTCGAGGGATTAAAGGAGAATTAGACGACAAACAAATTCTGTCCGGAAACTTTTTTTTTTAATCTGAAAATCCAAACTCAAAGTCTGATTCAATGATTTTACTTAGATTCAATAAAACTGTCAATATGCAGTGCGTCAGTGTATATTCCAAACGTGTAGTGGAATATATGATGTAACCTCCATTTGTACGTCTTGACTTAGTAATTGGAAACATCTCGTTGGAGCTTTCTATTCCCTTTTTTTCCGAATCAGACTCCGAACCTTAAAGGCACAGTGTGTACAATACATTTTAGAGGACATCCTTTTCTATATAGCGAGGGAAGCGGGAGGTGAGAGATGGTACAACTTGACACGCTGCATACTTCACACTGTCCCTTTAAACTACTTCACTCAACTTGGCACAGAATGTGTCTGGTAAACACCAGCAGGTCCCAACCTCACTGACTAACATGGGATCCCAAAGATTGCAGAATAGTCCTTTAATGGAATCAAACATAAGCAATAACACACCGGAATGTTTCCAGGCTTCCTTTGAGACAAACTCGAACATGCAACTTCAACACTAGGCGCCACAAAATCGTACGTACTGTTCCTTTAATTGGTTCTTCGCTATTGAATCTTTCAACCAATGATATCAAAGAACTCCGCGATATGGCTTATGACTGTCTTCTCTGGAGGAGACAGGAGGGATGGAAGGTAAACACTCTGAATGACTGATGTCTGACCTTGTGACCTCTGCCAGTGCATCACTGCAGAAGCCTTTTTTTTCTCCCCTCCCCATCAGCCATTGCGACGAGTAGGTAAACACAGGTCGGAATGTCACACGCCGAGACGCGGCTCCGCCCCCTCAGTGTGTACTCCCACCTATGGCCACACATCCTCGTTTTTCCATTCACGGCTTCGAAACCTTCATATTTAATTCATCTCCACCGACGGGAAGAAAGAGAAGCCACCTCCTGGTCCACGGCACCGGCCGAGCCGCCACGGTTACATAACCTGCCGAGGATTTTTGGCTGCAGCCTCCACTTCCCTACGTGATTCAGCATCACAGCCATCTTCAGTCTGACAGTAGCAGCAGCAGCAGCAGCAGCAGCAGCAGCAGCAGCAGCAGGTGCTCCTGCAGGCTTCCCACAGGTCACACAAACTCTGCACGCAACAGAATTAAAGCGGCGGCTTTAACAGCATATCTCCGTATGAAAAGTGTAATACATGCGGATGGGGATCATATTTACAGTAGTACCGATAGGATGGCTTCAGGTTATTTTAGGTTATTGTGAAGTGACTTGTAACGTTGCAGTGTTTTCATCGCCATGGTTACCATGGTCATTTGGTTGACACTGCAAATGCAGTTGTTTGTGATTGGTGCATAACTAGCACACGTCAATGTTAGCCAAGCTGAACGCATCCAACAAATCCAGTGACATGAGTTTGACCTCGACACAACAGTCTCTTCCGCTCTGTTTGTTTTGTGTTATTTCTATTCATTTGTGTTCAGTTCTTTTAATTTCTGCTTTTATTTGACTTTATTTGTGTTTTGGATCGTCTAACCTGTTTTATTTATATCTATATCTATTTCATGCTGCATGGATGCTGTTCATTTTCTTTTTCTGTTCGTCACTTTTATGGACCTTTACGGTTGTTTTAAGGTGCTTCATAAATAAAGTTGGATTGGGTTGGATTTCACACATTGATATTTGTATGTTTATAACATCATTTACATTAATTATTTAATATTTAAATATTCAATGCAAGTGCATTGAAGCAAAGTCTTGTGCGGGAGTTTAAATTCTAAATTCTGAAAGAGGCTTTGGCCACATTTCATCTCTCCACAACAGGTCGCAAACAACTAGTTAACAAACAACATGTGAACTTTCAGGGACTGTTGACCGACGGTGGCACTTGACCTGCACAGATGGTGGAATATGAGATTAACTTAATCTGCCCCCTTCATCCAAACATGAATGAGGGGGAGAGAGTGAGCTGCTGGGATGTTAAAGAACCATGTGCATGAGTCTCCGAGGTATTTGAACAGACTTTGCATGTCGGAGCATGTGGAACGGCCCTGCTCTCTGTGGCAGATGAAATATCAATGACAGAGGGGGATTATTACACAACCAGCATCTGCCCCAAAAGCATGCAGCCCCCCGACCCCTCCCCCACCCCCCCATCCTCCTCTTCTCGGAAAACAGGGAAGAAACCTGCTCTACCATCAGTGGATTACAGTTTGGAAACAGTCAGTTCTCAGTCTGTTGCTCTGTGGAGGGGAAACCTGATGATCCACCATATCAAATATCTGTTCACTGGACACAAGCCCACATCAGCAATGCGGGTTTCAGAGGCATGAGAGTGACCTCAGCCTGCCCACACACACACACACACACACACACACACAAAGTCCTCATCCATATGAATCCTTATTAGGGACTTTGCATTGACTCCCCTTCACTGTGTACCCTTGAACCATAAGTCAACATAACTCATCATATTTCTTCAGACAAGTTCTGCCTAAACATCACCAGGCTTTAGTCTATTATGATGTACACCTGGTCCTCACAATACCAGTGTTTATGCTGGGAGGAATCCTGGTCATTCAGAACAACACACACACACACACACACACACACACACACACACACACACACACACACACACACACACTCCAGGCACCAAAATACTGTGTTTCTGCACCATGTGCTGCTCCACACTGATCCTCAGTGACCTCTATAGCAACCTGACTATACACCACAACACTGACTAAATACAGGCTCATATTTAATTTAGCATCATAACATTGCAAACCAGTGCATTGAAATAGTGAGGAATCCCATTGCAGGCAATACACGTCTCTTATTTCCTTTATAACTCACTTGTTTTTTTTTTGTTGTTTTTTTTCATTTTAACCAAACATACTATATAATTTTGTATTTATTGATCATGTGAGCAGCATGTGCTGCATATGCAAAAATCAAATGACATGTTTTCATGCACAACACACACATGCATCATCATCATCATCATGTGAAGACAGGTCTGACATCAGTGTGCAGGGAGTGGCTGGATGTTTCACAGGCTCCCTGTCGCCCTCCATGTCTCACCCCATGCTCACACAGCAACATGCGGCTAAAAATGCGCATCTAAGGAGCGTCGGGCCGCACAAACACAAACACACGCGCGCAGGCACGCACGCTCGCACACACATTTACTTCATCATTTCACATTACGTAAACGGTGTCTTACCTCTCTGCTGTGCGCGGCGCCTGGTCGCTGCAGCCTGATGATCAACAACTGGCTCCTCCCTCCAGGACCGAGCGGCAGCAGCGAAATCTGCCTGCCCAGCCAACACCGCTCCACCGCGGCCACCACCGCCTCGGCTAACCGCACCGACACTGGGGCTGGAGACCGGCTGAGGCTGCAGAGAGAGGGCGGGCGGGTGTAATGGTGGAGTCCAGTCCCGGTGCAGAGGAGGAGGAGAGGAGGAGACCCCCGCGGTGCAGGAGGAAGGGAGGGGGGGGAGGGGAGGGGAGGGGGAGGGAAGAGAGAGAGAGAGAGAGAGAGAGAGAGAGAGAGAGAGAGAGAGAGAGAGAGAGA
>JAFBJT010109294.1:15969-57182 GCA_016785325.1 Chascanopsetta lugubris
GAGAGAGAGTGAGAGGGGGCGGGGGGGGGGGGCACTGCAGTGACAGGAACCAATGAGATGACGCACTCAACTAGGATTCTCCTATTCATAAATAGTCACATTTTACAGATGAGACTTTAAACAGCGACTTTGTTATGAACACAAACCACCGTGTTGTCATTCATAAATGCAGAATACCACTGATTGCATTGGATGTCACTTATTGTTTTGATTATAGCCACTCAAAGGTGCATTATGTGAAATTTGCAGAATTTAATAACTTTTTTCATAGATTGATAGATTGATAGATAGCACATGGAGGATATTTATTTATCTATTCAACAAACTGGTTATTCTCAGTCAGCCACATATAATGCTTGTATGTGTGAAGGCTTGCTGATAAAGTATAGCAAAACATGCCCAGTCTCATAAAAACAGGAAGGACATCAATCAAACTGACACAAACTACTCATGGGACTATGATTATATAGTATTTTACCTAACACAGTATTATCATTCTTGCTTAATGTTGACATTTACATCCTGTAAGCCCAATCATAACATACATTACCCTTAATAGTTGTTCATCTTGTTGGCAGTTATTGAATTGTATTGTGTTTTATTCTATTTCATTTCATTTCCTTTCGTTTTATTTTATTTTATTTTATATTATTTCATTAAATTTTATTAAAAGAAAAAAAAACAGAAATATGGAGTCTGACGAAACAGCAGTCTGGGAACATGACAAGGACATTTCTCCAATTATCCTTCAAAACTACAGCTACCATAATCCAGTGCGATAGGACCGGAAATTATTTTCGGAAACGGAAATACCCAACAAACGGAAGAGGGTGTATACAATAGAGTCAAGCTATGAATCGCCAACAACAATATGATTTCCGGTTAGCAGCTTTTAATTTATGATTCTTTGTGATTTTCTACTTATACATTGAATCCAAGAAATATTATGATGAAATTAACATGTAATCTTAAACTATTTGATTACTAGTGCACGTATAGTAAGCACATTCAAGCATCATGATTACAGTTTTACGACATGTATATTCGAACGGCCTCTTTTTACTCTGAAGGACTTAGACCGGAAGTGGAGATGTTGCTGCAGCTGGATCACGGGCGAACGAGAAAATCAATTAAGTTATGAAAAATACCATTAATTGCCTTTCTTTGTCGCCGCGGCTCATGAAGAAATGGCGGATCTCCAGACGTGATACAGCTGAGGAGAGACACTCCACACCCGATGGCGTGTTCACCGACGATACCCACGTCTTCCGCCCTCGGGAATATTTACCTTTTTTAGGTGAGTTAGCATGTAGGCTAACTAGTGAAGTTGACATTAGCTGCTCGGCTAATTTAGCTGTAGGTTAACATGTACAGCCACGGCTGGTTAATTGACTGAACGTGGCACTTGTCAGTTAGTACTACGTTCAGCTATGAACGCTTAGTCATCAGCTACACGCCGCTTTACGCGCCGTCACCTTAATCCGAACAACGCTAACACGTCCTGTAGCCTAGTGATAACATTAGCTTACCGTCTGCTACATGGAGACATGTCTGACTAAATTGCTCGCATGATTGCTCTCTGTTCGGAGACCACAGCTCATGTGTTAGCCATTTTGTGAAACTAGCATGATGGTTAGAGTAACAAATAGTGGGTTTGACGGTTTGTTTACAGGGTAAATTCAGCACTCTGCATAGTTCCTGTGTCTGTGTGTTTGCTGAAATGTTAGCTAGCTGCCCGAAACGCTGTTAATGTCTATGCAGCTGCCTAAACTGCCTGGTTACAGCAAGTTAATTACACTTTTATGCAAATTGCCTCCACCTCATTGTGGTAGCACACAAAAGAGATGGTGTAAACGATAGTACAAAGACGATTTATGTAAATATAGAGCCGAACAGAAAGTCAACAGCAATGGAGTCTACCTCTGTTGTACATAAGTCATAAGTGTCGTTGTTAAATAATCTGTTACACAGTAATTATCAGCAATTGTTTCTGACACCGTCGCTACACATAAGGTATGTGTCACCCTATTGTCCGGGTTAAACGTCTAGTGTTGAAGATTTAGGCGGAATTCTTTTAATTTCGATTAGCATAAACTGAAGACAGTAATGTATGAATCACCCGGATGTGAGGATTGTTGTTCCCATTACCATAGAATGTCCTTTACCTTTACATTAAGAGCGGATCCTCTCTACTGAGGTGAACATTTAGCGCTAACATCTTTTTACAATAGTCTAGAATGGACAGACTCTAATGGTAACTGTAGGCTTCCGTAGTTTCTCCCTAATGCTTACAGGGGAGCCTTAGTGTGGTGGAATAACCATGTGTCTAATTATTATTTCTTACTTATTTCTTATCCAACCTTTTTTTGTTTTAAACAATATGAAATGTGTATTTTCAGGTTTTAGAATATTTGTATCTTACTATGTTTGGAGACGTCACCGTGTTTAGGAAACAAGAACTTTTTAGAAAGTGACATTTTGTGAATGGCATAATAGACGTGTATCCCAATTGCTCAGAATAGTCATAATCATACACGACTGTGTCAATTATAAGTTGTAGCCATCTGTGTTCTAACCATTGTCTTTTGTCTTGCATATGCAGTATCACCACAGAATATTTTTGTGACACACAACGATGAGCTAATGGTTGTCGAAGTCAGTAAGGCGACACTACAAACCAGAGAGAGGCTGTCTGGAAGATGCCAAGAAAAAAACAACAGAATCCACAGCCAGTCAAGTGTAAGTATTTTTTCTTCTTTTTTTCCTGTAACTGATCAGTCCAAACATCACTGAGCTGCATTGCTAAAACCATGACTCGTGAATGACCACGAGTCCTTTTGAATATTTGGCCTGATCCATTACCTCTTTTTTTCCCCACTATTCGGTTTGGATCAGGACACCAGGCTTTGTCTAAGTACTTGTTGTATATGAATTGTATCTTTGAGTTTGAGGTTTGCAAAAACTACCCAGAAAAATATGTTCTTTGTTCCATAATGTTAGTCATCATGAGTATATTCGCTGTGGGTTTAAATATTTCCAATGTGAATTATTTGGGAGCTCCCTCAGGGCATAATGTGCCACATGAGTAGTACACATACCACAGACACATATTTTTGACCTCAACTCTTTTCTGTGATACTTCAGCTATTTTATAAGAAATTCAGATATTAGTAGAAGGGTGTATCTTCGCATACTCACCACACTATGAATAGGCAGAGGAGATGTGACCATCATGACTGATTCATGTGCATAGTTTTATCAAAGCAAGTAGTTCTTCAACTAAAGTAGTTGTTTTTTTTACTATATTTCCTCGATCCAGAATTTAAGAGTGAGACTTTGATTACTGGCCATATTATAAAACCACAAATTAATTTAAGGTGTGGCTCTGTGAGCGTAAACAACATACTGCATCCTCATGAATATTATTGTCATTATGTCGTACACTAAAACAACCACCAGATGGCAGCATGATGCTGGTATAGCGGCAATTCCCAGAGCAATGTCCTTGACTTGGCTTGATATTGTTTTTCTTATGAGTGACAGCTGTGCTCTTGTTGTTTTTACTCAATCAAGCCTGGAGGGATGGAGTTGGTGTTTCAGGCATCATTAACTGTGACTGCAGCAAAACATTCAATTTGTCAGTAGCTTGTGGCTCATTTAGTTTTGCTTATAAAATGCTCTCCCACACAAAAGGAGTGATGTCATTTATATTGCTGAGTAATCTTCTGGGGGTTAGAGCCGCATATCATTAACATAAACCATCAGCATAGCCTTATGTTCGCCCTGAACACTTGATTAAATACTGTCTTTGTCCATTTACAAGAAGATGCATCACCTACATTTAGCTGCTAACGAGAAGTAAACATTAGTGAGAGTCCACTGAAAACATAGAGAGGTTTTAGCCACTGAGCACATTTTCTGCTGTACAATATCCCCACTAAGCCTTGGGCATTATTAGCAGTTAAAGGAAGTGGGTCAAATCATCATACAGTTTCTCTGTCACAGAGAAAAGGGCTGTAATGGGGCTTCAAACTGACATGAGAAACATCTGTGTGTGACCTATTTTACACTGAAGAGATACAGACAGGCGCAATCCTGGTTCGGCCAAACGCTCAATGCCTTTACGAAATCCCCCCCATATTGTTTTTGAGCCCACACCGGTTAAAATTCCAGGCCAATATTAAATGAATGTGCTTTTAATATGTGAGGCGGTACGATAATATGAATGATTGAATGTTTTCCCCTGCAGTGGATTCTGATGATGCTGTAGCCTCTGAAGCTTCTGGAAACCTCTCTTTAGACACAGACTTTCTTCTTGGACAAGACATTGAGTTTGGTGATGCTGATCGTGACAGCCGGATTTTAGCCCTGGAAAGGTTCTCAGGTTTGTAAGCGTTTTCTTTTGTGTGAATCTGGTGTTAAAAGCTTTGGTTTGTGTGATTGTTATGTTCTCTGTTGGCCACCATAGCTTCTGTTGCAATTTACATGGAAAGGGATGTTGAGCGGTACATTATGCTGTTGGTCCTAACATGCAACATTTCTGCAATGCTCCATGTCTAAGTTCATCACACTGATCTTATGCGGTTGTCATGGCAACAAGTTAATCTTAAAGCATCATGCAACTTTTACTGAGTGCCCCCCCGTAGCCACACATCCTTGGTTCTCTTGAGCTTCATGTCAGCACAATACAAAAACCAAAGTCAAACAAAGACTCCGTGTCCCACTTCCAGAACTGATATTACCCATGATCCTTGGCTAATGGTTTACTAGAGGAGCTGCTGCTTTAACAAATCCACAAAACTCCTTTTGATAAACTTTGAATAACTTCAAAATCCTTTCAAACTGTCTATAGTTTGACATAACCCCTTGATTCACTGGGCCTGATTCAACAAGTTGTCGCCATTCAAATTAATTCCGTTTCATTTAAGAAGTTAGATGAAAAATAATTAAAGCAATTTTAGCTCACTGCTTGTTCCATTAAATCCTGCATTAATGAACCAGTGACAGAACCAGTTGGACACTATTAATGCTAAGTGATAAGACGTTGGAAACGTTAGTTTGGCATTAGCATTAATTAGCTGACGCAGTGTTTTGAGTAAGCGGTGAGCAGCGCAGCTATGAGCACTGTGCTAAAATTAAAAACAGCAACGTTGGATTACATGCTGCGCTGTGTCCTGGAAATCCCTCATGTGTACATTCTGCAGACAGAGTGAAGCCAGAGACTGAGTCACTGCCACTGACGATGTAATAATAACAACAGCAGCGTAGTAACAGTGAACTCGATTCCCCATATTTGATCAGTTGAATCTAACGAGATCTCGATTTTGATTCCAGTCTACACACACACACACGTGAATATCAGTTACCTAAACATGACTCTCTAAAATCAAGATCTAATCTTAATTGATATCTGACTCATCAACACTGATGCTGAAAAACACAAGTTCTTAAAAAGTCAAATTGAGAACCAAAAAAGCAGCCAGCCTCTGACCTGGAGTGGTGCCAGAAATGAATAGTATCTTCCTTGTGTTACAGTGCCTCTGTATTAAAATACATTTTAGTTTGACCTCATTGTTTATCCATTGTGCACGACTGCAAAAAAGGATCTCTGTGTACAAGTTCCATTTTCAAAAAAACTATGGACCCACCAAGTGTTTGTTATATGCACAACTCAGTTGAAGTCTTGAGCATCCATGCAAGGGCCAGTGTTACTATAAGTGGTGCAGTCAGCGTTAATGAGGTAATTAAAAGGCAGTTACGATGAGGATAGTGAATCTTGTGATGAAGTCATAGTTACTACAGCATGGTATAATTATAGTTGTTGATGTTGCTCCGATTGTCATCCCTAATATTAGTTGTTGTCGTATTCCAGGCCCTGTGGTTCTCTGTATGGAGGTGGCCATGTTGAACTGCCATCTTTAGACCGTAGCTCAAAATGGACAGACACTGTGCGAGTCATCATGAAAACTGAAGGCAACAATGAGTTCTCAAAGCAGCTTGAAAGGAAGCGGTGAGGTGAGGGGGCGTATACAGCTGCAACTTGCAACTTAACCATAAGATGTCAGTAAATTGTACATACTTACCCCTTTTTCCACTGACCTTGTTGGATTGCTCGTGCTGAGTTGGTTCAATGCGAGCACCTCCCAAAAAGTTTGTTTTTCCATCTGCAAGGTGCCAAGTCAAGAGTCACAGTTTTCCTTTATGCATAAGAACACGCTGGTTGCACAGATGAAACTTGCTCAACTCCTGTTTTCAAATATGGTGGTTCACATGTTAAAGCAGATCTCGTTGGTCACATTAACCCCGCCCCTAACCGCTGATGTCATCGTTTCTTCTTCTTCTAGACCAGCAAAGAGTCGGTGACTGGCATCAGGTTTGAGAGCAGACTAGCACTGACACCAGGTCAGTGGAAAAGGTGTAGCTGTGCCTTGAAAACTTTCTCTCTGCCTTTGTATATTTCCCTGACACGTTGTGCATAGTTATTGACTATGCAATAAACTTGAATGGGAGGAATGTGGACATGTATTGCAGTCCAGCCAGCACTTGGTGAAAGGGCAACGCCATCCCTGATGTGACTGGGCCCTTACTGTCACTTCCTGCCCCTTCCCACCAAGATGTGGAGTGAATGACTGATGAGAATTATTTTAATGACCCGACCACCGAGGGACGGAGAGCGAGCAGTGGCTTCATTCGGCGAATGGTGGCACCACAGAGAGAAGTCTCACTTCTGGTTTTCTTGGTGATGGAAGCGTAGCCCCTCAGTGCAGCTGTGAGAGAGAGAGGGAGAGAGATGGCTCCACTGGCTCATATTTCCCAGCATGCCTCTTTGTCAGAGAGAGCGTTCTGAAAAATGGAAAAGTAGAGAAAGGAGCTGAGACACCATCATTATATAAGGGTCATAAAAATAGGACCATTACCATCAAGGACACCATTATAAGAGGGCATTTATTTATCATCATCATCATCATCATCATCATCATCATCACCATCACCATCATCATCATCATCATCATCATCATCATCATCATCATCTCCTGCCTCTGCTCCTATAACCCCCCTGCCATTACCCGTTTCCCCCTCATCATCATCATCATCATCATCATCATCATCATTATCATCATCATCAGCAGCAGCCTCACCATTATAGTCATCATCATTATCATTAGGCTTGGTAATCATCCACGAGGGGTTTCTGTGGGGCAGGATAAAAGGGCAGTCTCCATGCTCGCCTTCCTCACATCCTGCCTCGGCATCTGGGAGAGGAAGGTGGTTTTCCATCTGGGCTGTTGGATCTCAGACACACGCACTGAAGCTGGAGAACAAAAGGAAAGGCACACACGTCTTTTGAACTCCGCAGCGCTTTTCCCCCACGATAGCAGGGGAAAAAGTCTTTCCTTGCCTCTATTTTCTGTGTGAAAACCTCAGGAGGAATGTGAGTATCAGATGTTGGCGTCTCTCTGGAAATTCACTTTTCATACTTTGCCTTCCTCTATCCTGATTTCACCTTGACGCGTTTTCATGGGCTGGTCTCTTCCAAGTGTGTTGGGATTTTTTCAAGAGTTTTAAGCTGTTTTTGTGCCTCGAGGATCAAAGTTCCATTGTTGTGCCATAATAACATATTTTGACTATTGCTAGGTACAGAATGTATTAGTAGCAGTGTGTTTTTCTATCTTTTTAACTATTATTTGTTCTTGCCAACACTACGTTGTCCTATGTTTGCAAAGTGAGGACTGCAACTAATTTTATTTTTAAGTGATTAATTTGCTTATATATTTATGTTTTCCAAAAAAAAAAGGTACAAGCTGCATTTGCTTGGACAAGAACTTTATGGAGCGAAGGGTGAAATACAAAAATATTGCTTTTATAGTGTGTTATTGTGCAGAGTGCTTTTACTTCCTCCTCTTCAAGAGATGTTGACTGCATTTAATCAGTGTTCACCAAATCAGCTGCCAAATATTTGAGTAATGAAACATAAGTACAGTTTCTGTTTGCTGCAGCATCTCTACTTCACCTGTCTGATTTCTTGTGGAATATCAGCCACTGTACTTTTCATCTCGTTGAAAGCATCTGATCAAGGTCATTCTGTATAATACGCAGAGAGAGAGGAAGAGAGAGAGGTAGAGAGAGAGAGAGAGAGAGAGAGTATGAGAAAATATGAACCTGCATAGAGCAGTGGCTGTAAATGGATGAGCTCTGTCGGTCTCTGTTGTGCGCCACTGGGATTTGATTGTGTGCGTATGTGCCGCGATTGTCTGAACTCAGTCTTTCCTTCTTTCGTCCTCCCTGCGCAGAGGTAGCTGCTGAGATTGGTTTCTCTGTGTATCCACTGGGTGATGAGGAGAGCTCTGCCTACGGCCAGCTCAGCATGGAAAGTGAAACGGACAACTCTCGCAGCACCACGGACAACGGTCGGGAAGAGGAGGGCAGATCGTCCCAGTCGGAGCCTCATTTCCCGCCCTACCTGTCCTGCAGGGGCTGCGGACAGCTCCGCGACGAACCCCTGGGACCCGGCATTGACCTGGTAGGTCCTTATTGCCTTAGATGCTGCAAGGCCTCCCGCGAGGCCAAGAGCGCAGACTTCTGTTCCGCTTTCGGCGGCATGAGCGGCATTCGCTCGGGCTCCCACTCGCAGCTGGACGGGGACGGCATGAGTGACAAGGAACTCTCGGCCGAGGACAAACTGTCCAAGTTGCACTCCTGCCACCTCTGCGGCTTCTCCTCGCGCTACGCCAACCACGTGAAGCGTCACATGAAGACGCACAACGGGGAGAAGCCCTACAACTGCCTGCTGTGCACGTACGCCTCGGCACAGCTGGTGAACCTGCAGCGCCACCTGCGCATCCACACCGGGGAGAAACCCTACAAGTGCGACATCTGCACGTTTGCGTGCAGCTCCCTCGGCAACCTCAAGAGGCACCAGCGCATGCACATGCCCGGTGGGGGGCTGGAGCAGGATACCCCACCCAGGCCGCTGACGGGCTCCCACGGTTTGAAGAGGCCGGCGACCGGGCAAAGGCCCAATGGAGAAGAATCCGGACCCTCCGCCAAGGGTATGCATGCGTCTGCACATCACCGCTGTTCTGAATGATCCACAATAATAAGGTGTTTACAGTCATTCTCTCTTCGTTGGTTAACCTAAAGTTTCGTCTCTTTGTGAAGTTTCAGAGGTTCCGAGGCCATCCGCAAACCTGAACTTAGGAGCACAGAACAATGACTTCCTTTCGGCCTTTGAAAGCCTAAAGGGGGCGTCGCCGCCCCTCATCCCGCCCCCTAACCCGGCCCCGAGCCACCAGCCTCCGAACGCGCTGCCGACCGCGGGCGGCAACAGCAACAGGACGACCGGCCGGGGCGTCTCCGAAGGCGCCACCCTCCCTCCTTCGCTGTTCCCCTTTACTTGCCGGCTGTGCGGCATCGTCCTGGAGGACGAGGACGGCTCCTCGGCCCAGATCTGTGCCAAGTGCACCCTGGAAATGCTGACCAAGGACACCTCGTCGTCCCCCAACAGCCCGGGCGAGCGCAGCGACAAGGTGTACACCTGCGCCTCCTGCCCGTTCCTCACACACTACCCCAACCACCTGGCACGCCACATGAAAACGCACAGCGGCGAGAAACCCTACAAGTGCCCACAGTGCGACTACGCCTCGGCGCACTTCGACAACCTCAAGCGTCACCACAGAGTGCACACGGGCGAGAAGCCCTACAAGTGCCATTTGTGCGACTACGCCTGCGGGAACCTGGCCAACCTGAAGCGCCACCAGCGCGTGCACTCGGGCGCCAAGCCCTTCCAGTGCGCCGTGTGCAGCTACAGCTGCAACCAGAGCATGAACCTGAAGCGGCACATGCTGCGGCACACGGGGGAGAAGCCCTACAAGTGTCAGGAGTGCGGCTACCTGACCGGCCACTGGGACAATTACAAGAGGCACCAGAAGAAACACGGCCTGGCCACGGACGGCTGGGTCAAGGTGCCGATGACCGGCCACGACGAAGACGGCGACGAGGTCCGCAAACGGATGGGGGGCGGAGCCCACGGTCACAGGAAGGAGGCGGGAGTGGATATGCAGTATATGTCGCGGGAGGGCGGACAGAGTATACACCCGTGCTACAAACTAGAAATTTCCTAAGCGGAACTCAGCAGAACTAAGCTACCAGCAACTGTTTTCTTCTTCTGTTGATTCTCACAGAGCCTTTATATCGTTTTAGCGTGTCGGTCCTTTAGTGTCGTTCGTCTTCGGAGGCTGCTAATTGTTTATTTGTAAATTTTGGCACAATTCTATAAAACAATTGTGCGATGCCTTCTGGATTATGTGGATAAGTCTGTTCATAGTTTGTCCTTTACTCTGTTGATGTTTATGTCGAGACAAAACGTTCTTTACTGTTCAAGTCTTTTCACTGTCTCACTCTGTCTTTTACCGAGCACCGACTCTGTGGAGCCCGTCTAACAACGACACATATCCCATTCTTTCTATGAGGGACAACAACTCTACCAAATACTCCTGAACACATGTACTTGGAACCGAGTTGCACTGTGTAGTTTCTTTTTTGTTTTTTAGGAATTTATTCAAAGATCTTGTTTTATTATCATTGTCTCATTAAAGGTTTTGTTTCACATCCCATAATAAAACTAAATAAAGTGAATGTAGCCGATTCAGATGACTCATAACATTCAAATCACAAAACGGAAAAAAATCATTCATCAATCAAATCATCATCTTGAACTATTTTAACTTTAAAGGTGCAGTGTGTACGATTTTCACTGAAACACTTCCATTTCTATTGACAGAAGATGAACATGGTGATTATGCTAATGTTTTTAGGAGTATTATTGCTTGAATATACTTTTTGTTTTCATTTACCCAGAATAAACCCTATAGTACTTTAGTGAGGCCACCTCAGGCTCTCGTACGTGCTTGTAAGGGAAGGGTGAGGTGAGGGTGCAACATGTGACTTGACCACTAGATGTCCTCAATCCTACACACTGTACCTTTTACATTTAAATTCAACCTAAAGTATGTGCTATGAAAACTACACAGTGAAGTAGAGGAGCCAGAGGTGTGCTTTTCTTTGTATTGGGCCACAGCTCTGTGAATAGTACAGTATACGAAGTACTAGCAGAGTGCCGACAAATAGCCCTGGAATTCTTTTAACACCAGGTCCAACTATATTGAATAATTGTGTTATTCTCACGAAAATAATCTCTCAACTGTATTAACATTGTTTTTTTTTGCCAAACCCCTCAGGATGAAAGAGGAAAATGTCAGCAAAAAAGTGATTTTTTTTTAATGTTTTTGTTCATTTGACACTAAAACTGCATGCACAAGCATTTTAGTAGGTTGTATGGTTAAAGGGAAAAGCACAATCATACACAGCTACATGTTGGGAAAATGCACCAATGTATTTGTGAGGAAGGCAAATGGAATATGGGCATGTTCATCAAATTAAAGCCCCCCGCCCCTCCCCCCCCAAACCTGCTACATATCAGTAATTAATAACTTTGTCATTTTGGGGGGACGTGAGACAGACTGTAGAATGAACTTCCTTTGGATTAATATTTACTATTGACTGTGAAATTAGCCCATCCATGTGTTTTTTTACATTGAGAAAATAAGGTAACACTATTAGCAAGCATGTGAGTGTGTTATAGTTGTTTTATTTTTCTAACGTGGCTGTAACACCAGGCTAGACTATAGAACTAGGCTTTTCATTTTAAATGTGTGGCGTGTCGTTTACTTACCATGTGGGAGGAACTGTAGGGAAGAACAATAATTTAAATTTACTATTTGTGAATGACTATTATATGCAAGTGAGATATTTTTCAGGTTGCCAATTTGCCATGACACAAGCATCGAAACTCATCGATTAGATCCCACCCCCACTCCCCCCCCCCCCCTTCCCGCCTCCCCAGTGTCTATTCATGTCCTTATGCAGTGTCTCATAAATGCCTTAAATGAGGAATTTCAATAAACACGTGGGATTCATTTCATTGAATGTTGGACATCCGCCTCCGAATCATTTGTCCCCGAGTCAGACGGACACACTAAACACTGCGGTGTCTTAATGTGTCGCCTCATTGAGCTGAACCCCTTTTCCTGCGCAGAGCAACTGTGATTGACACACAATGGAAGTTGATGAAATTACTGTGTGGAGTGTTGCTGAACAGCGACACCCACAGGTAATTATCGAATCAAGTGTCAACACAACACTGCTCTCGCGTCATTACTTCATGTTAACCTGCAGAGAATGTGGAGGAATCAAACAGACCTAGATAATGATCATTCGATGTAAAGGTATAGTGCACAGGATTGTTAGCGTTTGTAAACACACAAGCCAGTGCCCCCCCCCCCCCCCCCCCCGCAACCCCCCCCCACCCCAACCCACACACACACACACACACACAAACTCAGTAACCCCTGGAACTGGTGTGTGCGCAATATAAATTCCAATTGTCGGAATATCTCTTATAGAAATGCTAAAGTATTAGCATTTCTGTAGCAAATACAAAGTTGCTACAATAGTGTCGCTTGCAGTGAACTCTAAAGTCCCGTGGTTGTTGGGAAGGGGAGGAGTTGTCGGAGTTGACAGGTGTGATTACAAACACCACCCAACCAAACCTACATACTGTTCCTTTAAATCAATTACACTCATACACGTAGAGGCAGGTCCAAGTCCAAGGCAGTTGAGCAACTCACACCCATGCACAGTACGTGCCCACACATACGCACACACGGACAGTACACATGCAAACACAATGGGTCACGTCTATGGCGGCAAAAGGACATGTGCCGGGACCGGGAGCCAGAGAATGAGCCCTCCGTTAAAACGAGTCACCCTTGTGTAACGTGTCAGAATGGGAGACGAGTAAACACCGACGCTCTGACTCACACACTTGACATATTGGATGGCGGCAGCCCAACACTGCTGCAGTCAACACACGTGGGAGTGGGGCAGAGGAACAAAGACGAAATGAGCCGAGCGAGCCCCGTTCGAACAAACAACAGCGGGACGAGAGGCCGTCTCATTTCAGGATTTATTTGAGCATCATAACAAACAAGAGCCAACACTTGCCACCGACCTCGCCACTGAAAATCTAAGCGATGGCGAGCGGTGGAATTGAACGGAGTCGATGCGGTCTGCGTGGATTCGACAGTTGCTTTCGAGAGTGACGCTAAAGTTAATGCACTTAATGTGATGTTTGGCAACTGCACGCTTCGACACCCGGGACCCTTTGCAGCTACTTGGTGCTGACAGGAAGTGAGAGAGTCAAAGATGGCTGGTGTCCACGTCCTTCTGGTGACAGAGGAAGAAGCACAGCAGTGAAAGAACAAGATGAATATATATATATATATATATATATATATATATATATATTATTGAGAACACTTTGTTTACAGTTGTTGCTACCGATAGAGCTGCTGAAGGGTTGGGCACTGATCTAGATTGAGGCGCAGCTTTTTTTCAAAAGAACGGCTATATAAAAATATGGGATATGTTTATCATGTCCCAGAGCCTCCAGCTGTTGTGATCACATAAGCGACTGACTCCTCTGAGATGATTGGAACATACCGTACGTACAGATTAAAAATGAACCGGAGCCTCCAACAACACTCAAGAAAATCAGATGCAAAATTTGTAAACACTTTTCCATTTTAACTAAAAAGTCCCCTAAACATGATGTAAACAGCAATAGATGTTAGTCCATTTAAAACCTTTTGCTCTACACAGCTTAGATTACATTTGATCTATTCGATTACAATAAGCTAAGATGATAAAACTATTAGTAGATGTTCAGAATACTTAATTGCATGTACATAATATAAAAAGTGACATTTTCATCATTTTTTGTTTATTTTGTGCAAAATGCTTTAGTAAACTATAATTTGGCATTAATGAGAAACCTTTAAAAAATTGGTTACAAAAATAATAATAATAATAATAATAATAATAAAAATAAATCACAGATGGATTTACAGAGACCCTTGGAAAAACATGTCTCCAAAATAAAAATTGTTCAAAAGGTCGTGCTCAAGCTTCCACTGGAACATTCATCTCCACCTGTAATACTGTGCAAAAACGATGGGTTCAGCTAGTGCAAGCAGCGCGGCCAAATCTACCATCCATCAAATTCTGCAAGATTCTAGGGAAAGCAGGCTGACGCTAATTGAAGGTTTGAGCCGAAGCCGTGGTGAATGGCGACGAAGGCAGAAATAATGAAAAAGTAAGGCATCGGATGACGTGTGAAGGCTGAGTGAGAGACTGAGCCTCCGACACCAGCGGCTAAAACCACTGCTGTCTGGAGAAAGGAGAGATATGAGGCTTTAGAGCCGGGTTATTACGGAAATAGATGCCAAAACACCTCTATGACTGAAGCTCCTCTTTTCAGTCCCTGTCTGAAAACACTTTAAGCCCCGTCTCCTGGTAAAGGCCAATCTACTCTGACAAATTGTGATTGGTTAACCTCTTCCAGTGCAGCCTCCATTGCCTGGCGTTACCTCAAGAAGTGGATTCAGGAAGTGTGGCAAGCCTTGAAGCAAAATTAGGGCAGTGGTGAAACGTTGGTACTGCAATTTTTAGGTAAACAATAAGAGAAAGGCAGAATTGGAGCCAGTGTGAGTTCAAATTCCACCAGGTGTCTGTTCTGTGACTTAGGACACTGATGCATCCGCTCTATTGACCACACAGAGCCCCGCCTCCAACACTTGTGTCCACTTCCTACAATGGATACTCACATGCTTAACTCTTCAGGTCTTTCTCTAGTTCGATTTGAATCAAGCCGCGTAAGTTAGCGGCCATTTTAACAAGAATCGACAGGCTAGAGTTTACTACTAGTGTTTTATTTGAAGGAGTGAGTCCTGCAGATAAAGAGCAGGAGTTTGGCTGAGGACACTAAAGGTCTAGTGTGTAAAATTTAGGTTTTATAAAAACAAAAAATCTCGACGGAGATACCGTAAAAAAAAAAAAAAAGCTTCATATGTCTCCTTTAGCGTTCTTACAGACGGAGGTGGAGATCATGGCACACAAGACTACTGACAGTATAAAAATATGATATGTTTTGGTTAATAGCCAAGCCGACCGCAGGTCATCCATATCTAAACTCTGAATCATCTACGGCGAATGAGATGGATCCCGACACGTCCAGTTCTTTCGGCCCTATAAATCACGAGTGCCGGGTCGAAACTCAACATTTGGCTCTGTTGTTTAAAAAAAGGAACGTGCCGACGCTGGGTGGTGGAACGCAGCATGAAGCAGGGTTGGGATATATTCATCCAGCTCGGGAACCTCCCTCACTGCATCACTGTGGATCACACAGAAGCAGTAACATCCAGAGAAGATCTTTGTTTGAGTACAGGTGGCTTTTCGTGATCTGCACTGTGTTGCCACAAGTTGAATAAAATACAGTCGAAGCTTCGACCGATTAGGATTTGTTTTTTTCTTCCTCGATGCAAATTTTTAAAAAACAAGCTATTTCAAATCATAAAAACAAAAGGACACCGATGACGGTTAAAGACGAGCTTAAGGCAGCGATTTCTCCGGGAGGAAGCTACAATCTTGCAGAATAAGTGTGTGTGTGTGTGTGTGTGTGGGGGGGGGGGGGGGGGGGGGGGTTCGCTCGGCTCAGCTCAGCTCATAATCTGTCAACCCAATCGTTGACAGTGGAATGAAGAGGGTGGGGGAGAGGGGAGGAGGAGGGGGAGGGGGAGGGGGAGGAGGAAAGCACAGGGTTACAGGTCATCGTCCCCGATTCCCTCGAAAGCGTAGTTGCCGTGGAAATCATTGCCGCTGATGTCGTTTGCCGAGTTGGAGGCGCTGATCCCTCGCAGCGACACCGAGCTCAGCTTGGTCTGAACGGGACAAATCGATAAGACAATTAACGGCCGGGACGACATTGATTGACGAGAAAGTGTCTCAAGTCATTTTCCAGCGGAGTCGTTGTTCGTTGCGACCTCATTAAATCTGAGAGAGAATTAGAGGATATACTCACGGAGAGTTTGACAGTTTGTTCACGGTTCTGGTCGGGGGACTCCTGCAGCACAAAAGCAAACAGAGCGAAATGAAGCGGAGATCAGACGGGAGTCGTGGCGTGTTGTTCCGTTTCCTACCAGCAGGGGGGGAGATTTCACAGCTTGCTGAGTGTCTGTTCGGTGGATGGAGCCGTTATGTCGTTTCCTCAGCATCTGGAGGACAAAACAGACGGAGACATTAGAATTGACTGTGTGCTTTATTCTTTTACATTTACACACACGGATATTTAAGGATTGAATATGACCACGACAAACAAAGACCTATAAACTTCAAAGTAAAAATAGCTACGATGGTTAGAATAGCACAAGTACAACAGGCAGTTACAAAATAATACATGAGAATGATAGAACAAAGTCAGTGACACCGGCATGTTTTTTTTAATTGATTCACTTTATCTGTGATTTTCAAAATAAAAGGTCAGAACAGGTCGTATGAAAACGCAGGACATTTGCACTGATACTTAAACAAGCCAATAATTGGTCGAGCCTTGTTTTGAAAAAGATGCTGTGGTGGAACACAAACCTTTTTTATGCTGCCGCCCGACTTCTTCACCATTAACTCGTCCACCATGGACTGAAGACAGATACTCATCATGATCGCCTGAGGAGGGAGCGTGAGAGACAGACAAAGTCTGGGATTATTTTTGAGAAGATCATTATTTAAACACATAGTGAAGAAAAGGCAGAAACAAAATACTGTCACTCATAAACACAATCACATCTCAATCCAATCCCGGTACCTGCTGACTGGTGATGGTGACCCACTGCAGCCGGTCCTTACTCATCAGGTACTCGAAGGCCAGCTCCAGCTTCACCTCACATTTGGCCGAGCTGCAGGGATTGGTTGTACCGTTGGCGATCGGGACTTGCTGTGAAAACAATACCAGAACCTTTACTACCAAGCTGCCATGGACTTTTCTTTTCGCTGTATTTTGTTTAAAAAGGGGCCTGTGTGTAAGATTTAGGTGGAAATCTCTCCATTTCTATCAGAAGAGATGGAGTATTGAATAATAATAATAATAATACTGGAGTTTGTATGAATTGGGAATCATCACAAGGGAATTTCCTTTCTACAGAGGCCGCCATGTTTTTATAATGTCCCAGAATAGACCAACTAAGAGCCTTTTCTAGTTGTATTGACTGAAGGCAACTATGGGCTCTCCTTGGAGGAGGAAGGGCAGGGTGAGGTGAGAGGTATTTAACTGCAACATGCAGCTTCATCAAAAACTCTACAAAACGTGCATCCACTGTACAAAAACATTACACGAGTTCAATTGACATTCTCAATTCTAGAATAATGCTGCTTTCTGCCTCCATGGCTGCAGGCTCACGTACATGTTAGCGACTGTGTCACATATATACTACGTTTCCTCCTCTCCTCCTCCCTGAGCTGCCATTCTAGAGCCGCTGCATCACAAATGACAGTCAGACCAATCTGCAGACGGCACATGCTAAAAGATTAACACGGGTGCAAAGACAGACACAGACAGAAAGGAGGAGGAGGAGGTGTGCGCATACAGAATTTAAAAAAAAGAAAAAAAAGAAAATAGAAACAAAATGTCCTTAGTGACACACGCGCGCCTCCCTGGAGACGCGCCCCGTCGCTCATTCCTCATTTATGAGGCCCGGCGCTCGCTCCCTCTCTGAAGATGTTTCCTTTGGACTGGAAAGTCCCTGCGCCTCCCATTGGAAACCATGCACACAGAGATAACATAAAGTATAGATAGGAACAAAGCTCTGACACACACACACTGTTTATATAGTATGTGCTCTTCCGGAGTCAGGGCTTTTAGCAGAGGGGGTTGATACTATGAGATGTTTTGAATAGTTTGGTCTGAGGGGAAGAGGCTCATTAAAATGACTTTGACCCTTGAGAGCCATGATTCATCAACCCTGCTGGACAGAGACAGGCCACTTCACATCAGAGTTAACCTTCATTGTCCAAATCTCACAATGCAAATCTCCTTAAAATGACTTGTAGACGCAGGCGACGATGCTAACGCCATGTAAAGAGTGAGCTGTTTACCCTGTCACCATTTATATATATCATATTCAAACGTTCCTCTTTCAAGCGCTGGCTGCGATTATGTGCGGGGAGCGTCAGAACGACGCTTTTCCGAGCCATTTGCAGGAGCGAAAGGAAATTGTTTCTGCTTTTAGAGGAACCGTCTTTTCACAAATGACTGAGTGGGTGAAAGCAGAAAGAGACTGAACGGTGCGGTGGTTTGAATTGATGCCGTTTCTTTCTCCAGAGAGACAATTACAGGAATGTTTTTATCTTATTCAAAAGGAGATGGTATTTCTGCTGTATGGTTTCAAATGGGTCAAATTAAGCAGTATTCATAGCAACAGGTCTGTGACATTTAAAAAGGATGTTTGAAAGAGAAAATGGATGCTGCAGAAAAGAACAGTTTAGCCTCTTTACTCTTTAGGGGCCTAGCTCCAAAACCTATTGGCTGTTACTTGTCCCCAGAAAGTAACTGGGTCCCAGCCTTCATTTCTCTCCATCTGAACCTGAAACTTTCACTATCAATTATTCAAAACATTTAAATGAATGACCTCACCACTGTTTTACAAATTACATTTTGATAAAAGTTTCAAAAGATAGCTAGAGTGGCATATTTTTAGTCAACCAAGCTTAATATCATCAGGAGTAATATGTTAATGTGATCAGGCATCTCCATGATGGAGGTATGCACTCACTAAGCGTCACTATAGATCGTTTGCGATACCAAAACAACACATGACATTCAAAGTGCAATGGACAATGTCAAGTATCGGTTTGTAATCAGTATTGGTTGTGTGAAAGTGGTTCCATATAAGATACTGTCAGCTCTAGACTTCAATTAAAAGATTCAAAGCTCTAGACTTCAATTAAAAGATTCAAACCTGTGATCACAGTAATATTATTGCATTTTGACCTTCCTTTGTTGTGAGACATTAATGTCACTGTGCTTTGTCCTATTGTTGTTGACGCTTCATGATCAGCTATCGCTCAGCAGTCCTCTGCGGGTGACGACAGGATTTCAAGTCATAAATATCACACACGTTTTTTTGTATTTTTATATTTGCATAATGAGGAGACTCGGATCCGGTGGCCAACAGTAAGATTTTGTCTGTAAACCACTTATACCACAGGATCATTGAGGCAGATTATCAGGATCATTATGCAAATCAGACTGAAATATCTGCCCATTGTTCTCCCGTGTGGCAGCAGCACACATATGAAACTGCATCTCGGCTCTTTCCTTTTCCCTTTAGGATCTTTTCATTTTCTAATTTCCTCTGCTGTCTGTTGAAGTGCTGTCGCAGAGTAGTCAGCCATGAAGGTGCTTCCTCACACTGCATGCCATCACTTCCCTCCTCCTCAACAATTGATGATAATCAGTTCAAACACAGAACCCTCCCAGATCAATAAAGCTCTGTCCATGTGTGTGTGTGTGTGAGTGTGTGTGTGCTGTGTCTTTGGGTAATTGCACTGATGAAAATAGATGGTGTGGGGATCAGCACTTTTATCTGGTAGCGGGAGTGAGAGGAAATGCTTGGCAGAGCTAAAGATGTTGTTGTTGTTGTTGTTGTTGGTGCAGTGGTGAGAGGAGGTTTGTAAACGGGCAGATCTGGAGGCGCGTGGGCCCCTGTTACTTTGAAAATGAGTTTCAGCCAAATCTGATGCATCACTGCTCTGCTGAGTCACTGTCCCGTGATGAAGGGAGGGTTCTGAAACCGTTTGCCTGTTTCGGACCTTCAGAGACAAGAAGCGGGTTCGTGAGTGTGGATTCACTCATCGTCGTCATCATCATGGACAGTAAAACATCATACATATGATTGTTTTGTTTGGATGCCAAGTGCAGCCACAGAGCTTTGTCAGCTTGAATTTTCACAGGTGTTGCATCTTGCGGAACACAAAGAAGACAAAAACATGTTCCGGAAATGTTAAAAAAACAATAATAGTCAATGGTTTGACTTGATGCCAAAAAAAGAGCCACATGGGGCACACCAATTGTAATCATTAGAATAGTAGACAAACGGCAGAGCAGTGGATATTAGTGGGTTTTTTTTGATCGATGAAATACGAGCTTCATACTCAGCAGTCGATCACGACAAGTGTAAAACCAAAAGAGGAGTAATGAAGAAAACATCAGTAATGAGAGATGTATAAATAATGAGAACCATCATCCTATAACTTCTGACCATGTGCTGTTTACGAGCATGGAGGAGGCAGAGCACGTGACCTTTACAGCAGTCGGCCAACAGGAAGTGAAATTCCACAATTCCACAATTTCATTGACCCTTTTATCCAAAGCGACACACTACGTACATCTGAGACTGGGAATTGAACCGACAACCTCATGCATTAAAAGTGCATGCCTTACTACTGAGCCCCCCCCCCCCACACACACACACACTCTTCTACTTACAGAGGAGGTGACTCGCCAACACCTCATGCGTGTGACCTTGAAGCTCCCCTCCTTCATCTGCTCATTGGGCAGCTTGACGTGGAAGTTGAGCTCATTGTTGCCGGCGCTGACGATGACCTGGCAGCCCTTCTCAGGGAAGTCGGTGATACACGGATCAAACTTGATGTAGCCGTAATATTTCAGCGTCTGACCTAGATGAATGAACTGGAGAAAAGAGAAAGAAACAATTTTATATGTTGGACTTTGCCAAAATTCCCGGAGGCGTGATGTTTGAAAATCTCCACTGGATTGATGTGATTAAAAATTCATATCATGGGAAAAACTAGGTTAAATTCTCTGTGGTTTTTGGATTTGAACAAAGACAATTTCTGAGCACCAGCTGAAATCAGATTAGAAACTATGGGAGCAAAACAACCAAACAGCTGCTGTTGCCTACCTCTTTCTTGGATCCTTTCTCCTGCAGGGATTTGAGTTGCCTGTGCTGGTCTTTGTTGACGAGTATCCAGCCTCGCTCGATATCAGACACAGTCTGGTGGAGCAAAGACGACAAATGAACTTCATCTTTTGCACGGGCGAGAAAAATAAAGCAGCTTTTTGTTTTTCCTTTGGTACATGTGGGAGTAATCACACCCTTGGTGTTTCCTGTAAACAGTGCAGGTCAGCAAATAATTGCACAGGAACATGCACACCATTGAAAACACTATCTAATTTTCCTTGCCTCCATTTTTCTTTTTCTTTTTTATAAACGCCCTCTGCTAAAAAAGGCGACGATGAGATTTCTAATCAAACTCTAAAACTGTTTGATACAACAGATCACTGCTGTGGCAGCAGAGGGAATGTAGGATCACACACACAGGACTACAGAGGAACAGGATTCAAGGTGCTGCAAAGTCAAAACAAGCAGATAATGGAGCCCCCCCCCTCCACCTGGGACTGACTCAAGCATTTGGCAGCACAGAGATGCAGCAGTTGGTTGATCTAGTTTTCTCTGTGTGGGATCGATGAGAGCCACAATGTGCCTGGTGCTCACACCTAATGGAAAATTTAATTCAGAAAGGTATTTTTGGGAATACTGCTGCAGCAGAGGATCGACTTAATGCATTGTAAACTTGTTTACCTCAGTGTAGCAATCTTACCTGGGCATATAGCAAATTCAGGCCAACTCTGTTATCCATCATATCAGCGTCGTATGCCATGTCCCAATAGCTGCAGAGATAAACGCATCATCAGTCAGTTTCGAAAAAGTTCTATGCCAAACATAAATAGATGACCATAGTTGCTCAGCATGAATCCACAGAGATTCAGTGAGTCCTAATGACGTGTAATACCCCCCATTAATACACCATTATATCTGCAAATTTGAAAACGAGTACCGGTATATCGTTTTCATCTGCACAGCTCTGCTGTCAACAAATAAACGTTTGATCCTCATTTGGAAATAAAATTCTACTGCCAAGACCCAACTGTCTCTAAAAATCAAATCAAGATGTTCGAAGTTACACACACATGCACACTGAAATGCTTTTTTTAAGAATTATCCTGAAACTATCAGCAGGAGAAATAGTATTAAAGGGGTAATTCTATGTATTTTCCATGTTTTTCTGTTTTCTTTGGATGTGGGATGTTGTTTTCTATTAAACAAATTCCAAAGTTCAACAGCAGTGGGGGGCTCTATATCACAGAAACCACTCTATACTCCCCATTTTTGGTGAGGTCTCTCTGGAGGTCAGATTGATACATCAGTGGACAGGACACGTCCGAAATCAGCTGGGTGCAGCTGACCTATCACAGGGGAGTGGCCAAGCTGGCCAATCAGATCAGCCTGAGCTTTTCAGTAAGGGAGGAGCATGAGCTCTGCGAAGCATTTCAGCGAGATATCAAAAACGGGAGCAGAGGACAGTTCGTGGAAACTACAGCATTTCGGAACATCTGAAGCTGTCACATTAAAATGTTTTGTGCCAAAAATGAGAATAACAGGCTTCCTTTTCAGGGAGGCGAAAACAAATATTTGGATCTGCAACAAATTCCTGCTTTATAAAGTATCTCACAGAAATCTTGTTGACAAGCAATTAAATGAAAAGGATAAAAAAAAGAGCCCTCACTGTAGAGAGAAACCAGAAAAGGAGACACTTGCAGACTAAATTCCTTGTGGTGTGATAACGGTGTGATTATTCATTTCAAGGTTTTACGTCCTCTTGTCGAGTGGCTGAAAGACAGGCGCTGATGTGCGAGTGCTGCGGGGCGATTTAAAAAGAGAAAATGGAGACTCTTAAAACTAATGGTTTAAGAGGACTGACTGGAATTGAGACCTGGAGTGAAAATATCACTTTTGTAATTACATGTTATTAAAGATGCTTCACCTCTGAGTGATGTAGGCTTTCATACCTCATGTTGGGATCATTAGTATCCCACTGAACACGGCAAAGACTTTCTTCATCCTGTTTCATGTGTCTCGCGTCACTCGTCTTTCAGCAGAGTACACGGGTAAAAAAAATGTAAATGTTGTAATTGCCTGACACACGGGTGTTGTTGAGCTGTGGTGACATGAAGCATGCCGGCCTGTCACATTAGGAATTCAAAGCAGGGAACGAGAGAATAGAGGACAGAGAGTGAGAGAGGAAGCAGGAGTGACTGAGATTATGTCCAAACAGATTTCAAATTGGACTTTGGACCTATAAAGATATAAAGTCATCATCTGTTATAAATGAATGCATGGTCCTGCTGCTGACCTTCAAAAAGCTGAAGTGAAAAAAAAATGATATTGCTTTTTTTGCTTGTGAGACATGGAGGGGAAATATTGAATCGACATAACGCAGACAGCACTTCTTCCATTTTCATCCTGCACTTAGAGCCCGAGCCTCGTGGGATCTCATACACTGGGGGTCTGTGGTTGTTTTTTTTCCTTTACCTCCTCCACCTCCACTTGTTAGTTCTACATTCAATCTCTCCCTCTCTGCTCCAGACTCCACAGTGAATCTAGGTCAGAAGGACTAAGAGTTTTCCTTCAGGCAAAAAGAAAGTAAACATCCTGTGAGCATCGGTCAGCAGGGGGCAGGGTGACGAAAGAAAAGACAGAGGAGGAAGCAGCAGGAAAACAAAGTTGGACAGACGGGAGCAGGCACAGATTTTATAGTAGAAGGGGGAAGTAGCATCGGTATATTTTCCAACACACACATTGTTTGGCAGAGACATGGAACAGAATTTGATCCAAATTGTGATAAAAAAAATCAAAAATCAAAACTGTGACATGAAGCTCTTGATGACAGCCTCTGACCCCATTCACTCACACTAAAAACAAAGGTGCACTTTGAAATCATTTTCATCTGAACTCAAATAAATAATGAAAACAAATCAGTCACAAAGGAATCTAATGAAAAACTGAAGGAAATATAGCAGAAATAAATCATGTGACATCCTCTGCTGGAGGAGCAGTAAAGCCTCTTGGTTATTGTTTAGTACAGAGTATAAATTGCACTGTGTTACATTTTATTGTCGTTTCATTTTTTTAAAATGACATCATATTTTGCCACTCTGTCAACCACCAGTGAATAAATCCTAGACCTATGGGAATCACTGGGCAGATAGTCATCAAGAAATATGATCAATGTCAAGTTTTCTCCTTTTTATTATTCAAAGGGTGGAAAATCACATATTTTTGTTATGTATGTCTTTTATGAGGCCTCCATTCAATTTAATTTATCTGCATCTAGTCTTCTATTGGACCTGTATGGAATATAGATGGCTTGTTTATACTGGGACGACATTGTGGCCGTAAAATGCTTCAAACTGCACAAGAATTTATGTATAACCTATTATATGACACAATATGTAGAACAGGATAAAATCAGAATGTGTGATACTCTATCTATAGCAATATAATTAAATCAAAATGCACCACAACATGCCCATAATGACATGAAAGGCCAGTGAGTCCAGATACTGTCCATCAGTAAGAATGAACTGAGAGAAATAGGGGGATGAAGAGTAATGACACAAAAACTGTGGAAAAATGTGCTGGAGGACTCGAGGCTTTGGGTGCCTGCGCCTCCAGGTAAACCAGCTGCCACCCCACTACAATTATTTTTGATGTGAAGAGATGCTGACGGGCTAATCTTTGCTGCGAGTGTTGCTGAAGCATTACAGAATTTATTCTAAAATGTCAGCAGGTGAGGAATGTATTGTAAGAAAGACATTTTACAGCTTTCAGCTGTCGCGGTGTCAGACTTATGCCCGAGTCTCATCCCATACTGTCCGATGCACCATCTGCCCGGTCATGATAACCACCGTCCTGGACAAACGAAATGGCAAAACAAATGACTCGGGGCTCTTTTCCAAATTAACTGCCACTTTGTCGGAGACGGCGACGCTGGATAAGAAGCCTGCACTTAGGCAAACTGCAGTACTGACACATTAAGAACAAGTGCTTTGCTGCAGATAAGGAGTGAAATGGATAACGCCCAGAAACCAAGGAGAAAAAACCACAGAGCCTGGCTGAATTCAATCACACAAGAGAACAAGAGGTGCACTTGTATGTGCTGCTGTATATGTGCACTGCTTACTGACAACAAGAATCTGTGACCCAGCCTCATTACAGGATTAGGTAAATAACACGTGAAAGCTCTGGCAAATGAATCATAGCTATAATTATACTCTAGACTGTGTAGGAGGGCGTTTCGGGAAAGTACACGGTGAAAATTTAAATTCAGGAAGTGAACAGGTGGTGAGGTACCTTTTCCGTAGGAGTATGTGAAACTCAGAGCTCCGCAAGCTGGTGATGGAGACGTAGGGCAGCTCAAACTCCTGTAGCTTCCGCACAACTGAGAGAGACAGAGAGAGACAGAGAGAGACAGAGAGAGACAGAGAGAGACAGAGAGAGAGAGAGAGAGAGAGAGACAGGAAAACAGCAAGAGAGAGAGGTGGGGGAGGGGGGGATAGAGAAACAGAGAGAAGACAGCTTAAGTCCCAAGGACATTTGGATGATGATGCCAACAGCAAACAATCTGGGAGGACTCCATCTGGACAGGTCCCAGCAGGGCAAAAGTTGTGTGTGTGAGTGTGTGTGTGTATGTGAGAGAGAGAGAGAGAGATATCTGCAGGATGTTGGCTACAGAGAGTAGAGGAGATCTCAGGTGCACAATTTGCTACATTTGGCTTTTCAGTATATGTGCACTACCGACACACGGTCGATGTGCAGTTTATTACAAAAATCAGTAAATATCTCCTCACGCTGCACATTTCTTGTCATATTGTTTGTGCGCTGCGAAAAGTCCAATGTTTCTACACCGCCGGCTTTCTGTAAATGAGGTGTGTCAATAAAGTCAGTCTGACTGACAGAGCCAACATGTCTGCAGGCACCGAGCATCAAGGAGCGGTGAGCAGGGCGAAGGGGCGGGGAGATGAGGTAACGCAGTAGCAAACACGGCAGAAAATTAGTTTTGGCGTTCAGTTCAAATGTCAACAAGCTTTCTCCAGCATCACTGACTCGGCCTTTAAATGGAAACTTTATTTTTCTATTTTAACTTTTCTCTCAATCACAAGAATTCCATAAAATCTTATCAAACAATTCTCGGTGAGTTACATTGTCAGAGGGACGCTGCACATAACGCTGCTATTTCTAACCACATGCTGGCTGTCTTGACAATTCTTTGCATATTTTACAGTATATTGATTCACAGACAGACTTCTGGGAAAGTAGCTGCCCGTCAGTGAGGAACTGAGTTCTCCCAGCGATGCCTTTATGTCAATACTCCCACCGCCAGCTCTGTTTGATCCACAGCCCGCTGCGCCGCAAGAATTCCAGTAGACGAGCCCACGGCCCTTCTCCCTTTCATACACACCATTTCAGCTCTGCCAGGAATAAACAACGTGCCTGCAATATTTGTAGATTCTTCCAAGTTCACTTGGCAGCATTTTTGGCCCTCGCCAGTGTTTGGAAGTTTGGCAGGTAAGAGACGGGAGAGCTGCCTCCGAGACGGAGGAGGGGATGTGACCCAACGGACAGATGGGAAAATTGAGACATCTTGACAAGGAAAGATGCTGATGCTGCCGACTGTGGAACGATTTCTAACAACGCAGGCAGGTGGAAGCAAACAAATTAATATCCTGAAAGAGTATAGGGAACATTCTAGAAGTATTGTGTAAATCAAGTGAAAGATCACACGATGTTGAGACACAAGGGAAACTTCACATTTCAATGAACTAACGACAATTGTGAAATAATGCTAGGTCCCATGCTGTTGAAATCCAACTACATTAGCAGCATTTGTCACCTGAGATATGCACTCTACTGCCATATTTTTATGTAAACAACTGCCCGTCATTACAGCGAAGATATACAGGAGATGTAAAGTATATGTAACATGTCAAACATTGAAGCAAATGGTGTGCAGCAGAAGACCACATTGAGTGCCACACCTTCCTACTAAGAACTGGGGGGTGAGGCTACGGAATTGCTCAGGTAGAGGGATGGCAGCAGACTGTGAAAGGTTTAACTGGTCTGGTGAGTCTGCTTCCAGTACAAGCACTGTGTACCTAATAAAGTAGCTAACGGGCTTATGTCAACTTTAAAAACATTTAGCAGGATCTGACTAAATTAGGCAGTTCTGAGCAGTTTTTCTTTTTCATTTAACTACAGTTTGATTTATGAAGTGAGCTTCCCGACTGTTGTCAGAGCTGTGAGAGAGTACGAGTCGAGGAAAAATAAAATCAGGAGTATGACAAGAAACACATAATTCCCTTTGGTTTCCCACAAAGCTTGACAATAGTTTAAGCTTTTGAACCCGAGTCATATTTTCTAATATTTCTTTCCATTTCACTTGTTTGTAAGACTAATTTGTCCTCGCTTCTGTGTCCTCTGAGAGCAGTCCTTGACTGAACTGCTCAAATAGGTTCCGTATTCATTATTCTATCAAAGAGCAAAATGTACCGTACATTTGCTCTCCTAAAATAAGCAACAGTTAAATACTAAAAAGCCGGAGCCCTGAAAATGTCCTGATGGTGCTGATGTTTTAAATCATCAGCAGTCATGTATTATGAGTCTACTCAACATGATCAAACTGCTGGGACATTATATGCAGAATAGTTTGCTTCTAATAATAAAAACAAACACTTAAATGTTACATTCTTTCCACTCTCCTGATCATTTTCAAGGTTCGATGTAGAAACTCACATGTTAATCCTCCATCGACGCCCTCGCGGATGAGGAACAGACTGAAATAACCAACAAGGTCGTCTGGAAGGTCGAGCTTTGTCGCAACAGCCTGCGGAGAGATCGGCGGGAGAGATTGAGAATAGATGATAGATTCATACTAATGTTCAATTCAATCATTCATTCATTTCTTCATTGAAAGACACAGAGTGTAGGGTTTTGTGACATCTAGTGACAGAAGTCCAAGTAGTTGCCAGTCGAAAAGCTGTTTGCTTGGTTAAATCTGTGCGACTGTAAAAACACGATGTTGCTACATGGCGGTGCTAAAGAAAGGACCCGCTTCTGATATTAATATAAAGGCTTATTCAAGAGTAATGAAAACCATTTTTCACCCCGTGACACAACCGCTGCATATCTGACAGTAGTCGATCGCTGAATTTAATTACTGCAGAAATTTGATTTTCTGGTCAATGAAATAGACGGCACACATGCGACACACACACACGCGCAGTGTGCCCTCTGTGGTGAGAAGAGGTTGCATGTGGTTACATTTTCATTAAAGCTCTTTAACCGTGCTCCAGCAGGTTTGATTTAAAGCCGAGCGTTATGGCGATGAAACATCAGCATGTGTACTGTGATGAGTAATTGTAGAGTGCGCTTGTGGTGACGGGTTGCGTTGAGCCGTAATGTTCAGTGACGATCAGAGGTGAAATTGGAATGCACTTTACATCTTGGTCAACATCTCCCATGTAAACAACACATACACAAGGCGCCCCATTGCTTTTAGAATTCACTCTGTAACCCTGTAACAAGAACTAATTTTCTCTGGGATTGACTTGCCTCATAATTCATTCTAAACTTATGAAAAAAAAAAAAACATATGCACATTATTCATATAGTGTTCGTAAACTTCTGTCGGCGGGTTTTATTAGATCAACTGCAGTGGCTCTAACTTCATAAAGTCCATGTTGAAGACAGCCCACATAAATGCATTAGACTACATTATGATTTATGATACTGTCCTCCGAGCTTGCTGGAGTCTACACTGATTTGTTGCTGGAGGAGACTAAACTCTCTGTGTCAGCAACAATATCAACATAGATCAAATGCTGCTAGTTGAACATCCACAAATACTGCAATGGTTGATAACACAGCAAAAAATGATATTTAAAAAGTATGAAGACTGCAGAGTCAAGTGAATGAAATCATGAATCTTGCATTAAATAATGATTATCCATTTTATAAACCTAATTACAATAGTTTTTCATTTGTGCATGAAATGACAGCACACTCAGCAGCACCCTGAATCATTCATCTCTTCCACTGTACAGTCCCTGTGCATTCCTGTGTTCTTCAAGAGGAATCGCTCCAACACTTACATCCAGGACATCCTCCGTCTGATCCGAGGTCAGAATGTTGACGGTGACCTTCTGACCGTTGGACAGGCAGATGTCTAGAGCCACGTCTTCTGTGGGAATCTGTTGAGTTTCCTGTGAGACAAGACACATAGTATAAGCGAGTGTCCTTCAGCTTTGATTGGTAAGGTACATGTTTTCATTCTTAGGAGTCAGAAACAAAATACACACACACACACACACACGTCACACACACACGTCACACACACACGTCACACACACACGTCACACCGACGGAAAAATACAGACTTGTTAGTAAGAGGCTGAATTTCTAAAACTGATCCAGTCCGTCTTGGAAGGTCTATTAACGTTTGACACTTAAAGGAAAAACAAATGCAGCTGCAGCTTTTCTAGGGTCAGGGCAGGAATCTGTTAGAAACAAAAATGTGGCAAAGAAAGGTCACGTCTATTTTAGCAACAACTTCGTGTACTTCATGATTCGAGTCAGATGGGGGAAACAATTACAAACACTTGGCTACCCAAGGCTATGATTATTTTCTTTCAAGAAATTAAATGCAGCCTGATAAAACATAAACACTCAGGACTAAAGTCATGTGAAGGTTAAATGTTAGGCACTTAAGAGACAAAATATGAAATGTACATGAACTGTAAGGATCTGAACATGTAACATTTCCATACACTTATGTGTATTTTCCCTGCATCTGTAAACAGGAAATGATTAATACGTTTTCCAGCTTTGCGCGTTCCTCTACACAAAGAAGTAACATAAAAGGAAAGCAAATTCTAGAAGTATACACCCATGGATATTCACTTCAGCATCAGAGAATGACGAGAAACCCGCAGAGTAATCAGATTTCAGAGGCTAAGGCCAGACATTAATAATTTATGAAACTGCTTACAAATTCATTGGTTGATCAACAACAGATTAATCAGTGGAGCTTTAGCAATCACATCCATTAAGAAGAATGCCGTCAGCTGGGACATTAATGGAAGTATTGTTTTAATTAGTAATGCTGTGTTTGTGGTCGTGTTCGTGCTTCAACTGAACAAGGGCATAAGACTGAAGGAAAACCCGCAAGATCAATGAATAACAAGCCAGGAAAACAAACTCAACTGCAAAGCCCTATGAATATTTTAAGATATCAAATAGCAGTGTCAGAGCTGACAATAAAAAGTGCATAACTCCGGCATCTATTCTCTACAGGCACGAGCCCTAAATCCTACGTTTAACTTTGCCAGATCACAAAGCACATCCTCCCACTAAAGGTATAGATGCAATGGCTCACCTCCCCTGTTGCACCTGTCTGCGTACAGTTAGGGCTCTGCAGGGGGGGGGGGGGAGAGGGATCCAGACAGAGAGAGGGGAACATGCAGCCCAATGAAAGAGGAAGAATGAAGAAGGAGAAGCTGAATGTGTGTGACGCGACCGCAGACGGATGAACGTGTCCACGAAGGTTATTGGATTTACAGCCGTCCTGGCAGCACAGGTGGCGGCTTGAATGATGACAAATCTGCAACCGGATACCTGGTCTGGATAAGTCACCCACTTACTCACAAGCAGCAGTGACGCGAGTTCGTGTTACAGCAGCTCCGTCCTCTGCAGCTGAGAATTTACTCGCCTTCTTTTTTCTTTTTTTTCTTTTTTTTCTTTTTGGCAAACGTTGTGGGGATGAATCATGAGGTGGCTGGCTTTTTTAATAATATAATAGTTCACACGCATTCGGCACCCACACACCAGGCAAGCGTAGCGGGAAATCTGGTGAATGCCTCATGACTGCTGTAATGTTTTCTCAGACTTCTGTATGCAAATAAAAACATTCAATCCGACAGGTTGCAAAGTACACACGTAGAGATGATGACCTCAGCAAGGATGAGGTTATGTGCCACTCGATGTGCAGTTACCTCATTCTGCCACAATGCCAAAGGTAATTACAAGCTGGGGTTAGAAGTGACTGCATCAGCCCTTTGGTTCAAGGCGCACGCCCAGGCTGGGTGACTGACCAAACATTTACTAAAGCATCTGTCCCATTAAATTAAGTTTCAACAGGGATTTTTTTTTGGGACCTCGCCGTCACCACCTGTGCTTCAAAATCCAACACCACGACGCTCTAATAATGATGACGTGAAGGTACACTGGGTTATTCTGGCAATCTGCCTAATAATGTCTACTATGCCTCAGGCTCAATTTAAAGAGATTTTGGCTCTGGTGCATATTAGACGTTCTGCGTGTTAATGTTATTTTCCCAGATAGAGGGGAATGGGGTATGACACAGGTGAAAAGAATGGCATCATCACCAACCTGCTGTGCTTTCCTCAAGAAGCTGTTGAACATCTCACTGGTTCCAAGCAATGGATCCTGACGCACTGTAAAAAAACAAAAAACAAAATGGTTGACCCCGTAAAAACCAACAGAGTTGAAGTAAGTTGAAAAGCGGCGGAAGTCGCAAAGAGATGTTTTTATTTGATAACAGCAGTCACATTAGGGTCAGTGGGTGTCATGTAAACAAAACCTCCTTGGTCAGCGCATTTGCCCAATCTCTGTACAATGTCCTTTAAACATCCACTCTTTGGTTTTGTTTCCTGTGAAATGGGTTTGACCTTCCCAAAATATTTGTCAAGGCAATTTAGCCAAGCAGGCAGAAGCATTCATGGAGAGAGGTCAGAATAAAAACAGCGGCAACTTTTCTGGCATAGATTCAACACCCAGAGTCAACACAGTGGAGCGATTGGATAAATATCAGACAAGAAGAACAAGTCACTTTTGTCCGTGTGCTTTTCTTTCTACTCATGCAGACTGAGCTGCAGAGCTATGTGTTTAATTATCTGCATGTTGCGCATGTATGACCACAATCTAACTGCATGAGTGTGTGTGTCTGCTCTCCATTGTCCTCTTACAAATGAGCTCAGCCCTTTCAACCTAATGTGAAAGTTTCTGCGTCACGGCAGCATGTGTGTGTGTGTGTGTGTGTGTGTGTGTGTGTGTGGCCGTTCATTTTCCATAACTATGTAAAACGTCATGACGTAACTGAATGAACTTGTGGCCAAGAACAGCCTGTGTCCGTATGCACCCAAACTATGAGCAAATACGCACTCAAACAACGCTTCCTTGTTCTGCTGTAACTGCCAGTGCTTGAGAGGATTAAAACAAACCCACTACGTGGCTGCCAGCTCCACTTACTCATGTGTACACGAGGAAAGCTCACCCTCGACCCGTTTACAAAATCTGGGCAATATGTTGAAAGCCTCCCAAACTGGGATATGAAACTCCGGGTGGCTTCTTGAACAGAACACAAGACGAGGAAAGTGAGAGTTTAAAGGTATCACGAGGCGCATTTGGTACAGAGCAATACGATATATTTAAAAACGGTGCCTCGCTGTTGCTTTAAAGATCACAAAAACATACATTTGCTGGAAAAAAGACACCTGTTTTCATTTTGAAAGGTTGTGCATCCCTGGAGGAGGAACGCAGCACGAGACTATTCAGACCTATAAAACCTTTTTAAAAAACAGGTTTGGAATTTTTTTGATCTGTCAGGTTTGTCAGCATAACTCCGTCTGGTGAGGCTTTGGCACCGTGTCCCTGCAGACTGTGTGCTCAGATCATCAGTTCCTTAGTCAAACCCTTTTATGCTTTTATATGGCATGAAAACACCAGTGAATGCCTCGTCTCCCCTCCGACACACAGAGACAAGTTGTATTCGTGATTGTTGTGGACAAGCAACGGTTCCAAGCAAATTATGGGGGATACTGCCAAGTCATAGAATTGAAGTATTCAGCCAGGAATTAAAGGGGCGGTGTGTACGATTTGGTGACATCTAGAGGTGAAATTGCATCATCTCATCTTTACCCTTCTGAGCATGCAGGAGAACCTATGGTAGACTTCAGTTGTCATTAAAACTCAGAAGATGTTTAGTATGTCCACTCTGGACCCCCCTCCTCATGTAAATATATATATATATTAATGGGCTAATTTATGGGTAATGGGGGGGCCAGTGATTAAAAATTCATTAGAATGTCCATAGGCAATTGCTTTGTAATATTTTTAGAAGTGACAAAAAATGACTGAAATCTTACACACTGCACCTTTAAGTGAAATTCAGTATGATATTGGGATGAGTAGCTCACCAGCCTGCATGTATTTCTCCAGCTGTTCCCGTCTCTGTTCCACCTCAGCAGGAGTCAGTGTGAAGATCTTCTTTGGGGGAAAGGCAGGCACCACATTGCTGCCATATTCTTTCTTAATCTGTGGGGTGAAACAGAGAAAAGTGTCAGTATCGAAGGGAGCGCTCCTTCCCCACGTCACACTGAAGACCCGAGTGGAGTCAGGTGGCTAAATGCATTTCTATATGCTAATTCTGTCAGTGAAAGCCACTGTGTGGGTTTATATGATTAAACCCATTGACTTCAAGACAGAGTGGCAGTCTCCTGAATTAAAGAGTCTCAGATAGAGGTACATTCATGGTTATTGAGATGAATCACAGGTTTATTTTAAGACCCTGTTTAAGCGACTGGCTGGTAGTTTCCATGCGCATGCACGCAGACGCACACACACACACACACACACACACACACACACACACACATCTGGAGCTCTGAGTGTCTCGTCCTTCCAAGTTTACTTTGTCTTCCAGCTTCCTGACTCATTTCTTCCCATTTTGTATCATCTAAAAAGGCTGAGGGGCTTTGAACTGCGGAGGATTTAAGACTAAGACTTCACACAAATCTACGATCACAAATGTGGTTTCATTTCAACATAAATCCCGCTGCGGGTGAACGCTGTGCATCTCACTCAGCATTAGGAATTCATGAGAACATTCCCCCCCCCCCCCCCCCCCCTTAATGGGGGGGGGGGGGGGGCTGCACATATGGTTTAATGGAGGTAGACCACATTCTGTGTGAGAGGAAGAGAGGTGATTTTCACCTCAACATACTGCCCTTTGGTATATTCAGTACGCCAGAGGCAGCACTGGCCACACATACAAATAAGCTCACCAGGCAGACACCCAGCACAGGTTACGGCCTCCTACATCTGAAATAGGTCTGAGCTGCTCATGCAGCTTGTTACAAGTCTTAACAGGAGAGAAACCCAGAGAGGCAGCTTTCAACGTTCAAATTATCTCGGCAATAACTTGAGAGTGTGCGCATCGCAATCACCAGAATGTTTTGGGGTCATGCATGCGCCACAGGAGGGCCTTTGGGGGTGATGCTTAAAGATTCAAGTGTGTCTCCCCCCCACACACACCCTGTTGCCAGGCAACGGCGACTACCGGGCCGTGTAACACAGACTTGAGGATGGAGATATTGCGAAGTTCGGCCCCTGTGCTTGGTTGTTTATTAAAACAGGACTCTGGGAATTTCTATGAGGGTTTGATCCGACGTGGCATGTTTTAATAGCTATGAGAGAGCGAGGGGAGTCAACAGCAAACTGGACCTTTCACATTCACATGTAGTTTCAACCACCGCACAACACAAATCTTAAAAGATATGAGGCATGATAATCACTAAAACAAACAGCCGCTGCTTTGTGAGACGGAAAAGAGCAAAAATAGTTGAGACCAGGCAACCCGGCGCTGTCCCACAACATTTCTTTTTCAGATTAGGTCCCTTTTTCCCAGCAGGTGAAAAGACAGAAAGGCCAAGAACATTCTTTCCATGTCAGCCGCCCCCTCCAGCCGCCTGCAGAATAATACTGCCCGGTTACATGCAAAAAACATCACTTCAAGCCATCGTGGTGGTGATGCAGAGTGACAGGAAGGCTGGCATATCGACCAAACGACACAAAGACTAGTGAAAGGTCATGCTGGGTGGATGTGGTGGGATTTGAAATGTGGTCTGTGTGCCCCACACATGCAGCGTCACTTGCTTTAGCACCAAAACACAGTGACTTTGATGGGGATATGTTGTCTTACCTGTTCGTGGAGGCCAAGCAGTTGACTGTAGCGTACCCGACAGTGCAGGACCCCGTTGACATGGATGTTGTAGGCCTGTGGGAAACAGTGGGGAACAATTCAGAATGTGAGAATGGAGACTGTGGATTTCAAATGTCTGAAACAATCCATCAAAAATGAGCTTGCGGAAATATTAAAATGAAAATACAAAAAAAGTCAAGTCAACAATATCCGTAACTTCCACGCATCTCACCCTAGTTGACAATATTTTCGCTGTTAAGAAAAGATGCCAAAATTGTGTGGATGCAAATAATGCCATCTTGTACATATAGAGAGTCAACAGTGGAGCCACAGTACCAGGGTGTGACCCAGGCATGCACCAAAAAGGTTCAATATGTAGTATTTGGTGACACCTACTATTGTAACCTTCCACCAATAGATGACTTAAACCAAAATGTTAAACACTGGACCTTCAACCAATCACAAGCCAGTCTCAGCTGTCAATCATTTTTCCATATTTCAAGAAAGTATTTTTAAAAGCACTTCAAAAAATAGGTTGACAACAACGATTTGATGTGCATGTTCATTCAAGTTTAGGTCCGTGTTTCATCCACTTAAATGGTACAAGCTAGATATATGGCTGATACTGCAGCCATACACCAGGTGGCGATCAAGACACTTTACTTTCGGGGTGCAGACATCTTTATATACAATCTATAAGGCGTCAGCAGAGAAGTAAAATCAAACTTAAGAGACTCCAGGAAGTCACAGAAATTATCATCTTGTACTTGGGAGTTTCATTTCCCTTTAATACATCAAAACAACCTCCAACTAAATCCACATCTAATCATATCTCTCCGCTGAGAGTCTCCTTACCCTCCTGTGTGTTCACTATGAAGAAAAAATAAATGAAATATGAATTGAATCCACTTGAGCCTGGGAAGACGCAATCTGCTGCATATTTTTCAATCAAACCTGCCGTCTCTTGTTATGGAGAAGCTTTCAAACATCAAAAAGCTTTAAAAAAAATTTCAACGAAAGAAAGACGGAGTTCCTATGTTTTCCTCTCAGACACCCTTTGTTTGTTTAAACAGCTGTAATCACTGGATTCACCTCCATAAAAAACACTGTTTGCAAATATCTGCTTCTAGTCACGTTTACAACCAATCACAGGGAGTAAATCTATTTTTCATGTCAGTTGTCTCATTAAGTGTCAGGAATGACACTAAACCACATGAATAACAGAGTGACACTCTGGTTTTGTCCTTAGGGGAGGAAAAGAAAAACTTCGGTTTACCCAGATACAGGCTCGCTCACAAAACTCAAATGAACTGTATTAGAACAGTGTGTTTCATACATTGCCACAAGTCTGTTTAACCACCTGTCAATGTTTCCATTTACAAGAATAAAACTGTCCATTATTCAAAAACACAACACAAAAACCTTTCCAGCACAGACCCTGATGAGTCATGTCTGCTAATGTTATGTGGTGAGAACAATTAATGGCTGCTATCAATTCTAAAGATTAAAATCAAATTAAAACACAGTACAAGATAATTGATTCACTTTTCTTATGCTTGGTATCAAACTGGATATATTCGATAGAACTGGCAAGAATCAATTCCTAGTAGCGTTGTTGTTTAATGCACACAGAACGAGACGACGATGGCATGTCCCATGTGTTACAACACTTAACGCAAAAGAACACAGACAATACTCATTTCAGTACAATACAAAGTTGTACACAATTACACATTCACCGTGAGGAAACACCAGCTGAAACACCAGATACACAGGGCTAAAGATACCATGGTGTTTCACACCCACAGAGACAAGTCCCCCCTGGTAAGCCTCTGCTAACGTGAGCTAAGGTCTGCAGCCAGCGTCAGAGAAGGTGAACCCCCAGGAGACGACGAATGTTCAAGTGAAGCTTTGGTAAAAAACTGCTGAAATCTTCAAGTAACAACATTTTTAGTTTGATCAAAAAAATATTGTTGAAGGTAAATCTGTGTCTTTCATTGTATTTGCCGAGTTTAACAAATCACTGTGCTTATGTATTGGCAATGTTACAGACAGTACAAGAACAAAAGAAGGTACTATATGGGGTATGGTTGAGGAATTCAAGGCACAAGTACCAAAACTGGATCAAATGTTACGCAACCCTGAGGGAAACTGATCCATATTCATAACGTCTTAAAAACAAGAATTATGCATCCCATGTGGAGATGGACCCCTCATGTGCGTATTCTACTTCATTGTTTAGTTATATGGAAATATCAGTGACCACCAGGCTACATGAACCTTTGAGCAGGGATGAGAGGAGAGGAAGTCCGGCAAGTGAGCATGCTTAGGATGTTTCCCGTTTGGGTGTCAGGGTACAAACTGTGGGTGCTTTCATCCCCTTACACTTCTTTGTCGATGATTATTTATAGTTAAAGGGTCGGGTTTCTATATGGAAACTCCTGACCACACAATAGCTTTGACACACAATAGCAATCAATACTCAAAAGTAAGACAAAACTTGCGGGGGGAAAGAGGAAGGCAGAGAAACTCTTGGAAGAAGGCCAATGACTGAAGTGAAAATGTGCATGTAAGCAGAATCCAGACAGGAAGGAAGAATGAGTTTGCATATTGACTTTGTTCTGTTTGACAATGCAAAGGGAAAAAAAGGACAAAAAGATGTTGGTGTGCATTAATCCGAGTTCATATCAGGGCACAAAATGTCCATTGTATAATAATCTTAGGTTCTATTTTTTGATAAGGTCAAATAAGTTTCAGGAAGGACACGGATTATTCTGAATGTATCATTCCAAAATGATAATGGAATGTGGCCGACGTGAAATTTGTGCTCGACTTGACTGTAGAAACATCTCTGAAACAGATGCAGATTCATGAGAGCATGCTATTGAGCATGACCTCAACTGTTTACATAACCATGGAGAAAAACATGAACTCGGGTCACATTGAAGTCCTAACATGCTCCTCACCAGATGTAAATGAGTTACCATCACCTCTACGAGGTGAGTTCATCTCTTTTTACACACTCACAAAAACATACAGTAAAGACCACATGAACCATAGAATATTATACCACGAGTCTAGTAAACAACAAGGATCACGAGCAGTCAAAAATAAGTATTCATCTGGGCGTCCGTTGCAGGAGTAGCACCAGATTAAAAAGAATTTGCAGCCCTTGTTATTCTAAAAAAACCCATGCTAACTCTGCAAATTCTGTGGCCTACTGGTTCCAAGGTACACAACACATCTTTCAGAATTACAATCAAGCAAAGTCCCTTCCTGTGGGCCAGCAACAGGAAGGTCACAATGACAGTCACACGACTACCAGCTGAGAGGTGAGGAGTCACCACTGCAGTGGATGATTACAAAATGTCCTCAGGTAGTTAGGCAGTGACCTGAGGTTACACATGAAGTGCTCATTTCAGACACCGACCTCCAGGGATGTTTGCAGAAGTGAAAACAACTGATAAGTGATCAAAAAGACTCTGCATAGGAAATGTTCACCGCATCTCCACGGAAAAATATCCGAAACATTTCTGAGGCAGTGACCCTGAACACATATTTTCAAAAGCATCTTTACAGCAAGAATTTTTTTTCCAAAGCACATGGAGTCAAGATGCAAAATACTCATTCGCAACTGTGCGACATTGAGAAAAGCCAGTGAAATTTCACATGGAAACCAGATGCTGATGCAGATGTTGTTTCAAAGCATCCGATGAATACGAGGCCAGCTTTGTTCCAGCAACTGCCCACAAAATCTTTATTAACAAAACTACCAACAAGCCCAACATTGTGTGACTTTATACAATCACACACGAGACTCTGCTCCAAAGCTAATCCCTTGCAACGTGTAACATTTCTTCCAGGAATCGGTCCCTGTTTATTGCTCCCTTACATTCACACCAACGCTGTTGTGTACCTTCTCAAAATCAGCAAAAAGCAACAACAACAAAAAAATATTTCCGCTTCTGCAACCACATCTGCTCAATGTTTCCTGACGACGCGAGTTCCAGGTTTACGAGAGAAACATCCACAAAAGCATAAAATGGTTTATGTCTCTGACACCTCACTTGGGCTGTCCTTGACCAACCCCCATGAATCATAACCCTGTGACAACACAGTGAATGTCAGCCACTGTGTCACAGCAATGCAAGCAACAGTAACACAATACAAAACTAACTCTGTTTGCATTCAAGTTGTCTTAAAAAGAACATATTAAGGCAAGGAGATGCAGAGTAAATGGGAGGCAAATAAAAACGCAGGAGTTATGCCATGGGAATTCACTGTGAGGCAACAGCGGCTGTATTTTTATTCGGATTGCAATAGCATGAGAGCAAACCTGCAATGTTGACTCAAAGCTTGACAACAAAGGGGACCCTGTTGCGTCCAAGGTGAATATTTATAAAGGGCGACACTCACAGTCAGTGACATGGCAGCAAGTGCCAACTTGAGGGAACCGTTTTCATACAGCAGGATCGACAATGTTTGATGGAACACCAACTTCAAACACCTACTCTGCTGATGTTTTCAGTAGCATCACAGGATTTTAAAGGACAAAGCTATTTTAGATGAACATTTGTTTCTGTTTCTATTTCCCCTATTAGGAACGTTCAGTCACCAGGATCTATGTCGCACTGAAATGTTCATGAAGGTTACACCTCAGACAGATGGAGCACAAAACTAAAAACACCATGTTCAAACAAAAATGAATAACGCAAAAATAAATGTTGGGTCCATGTAAAATATAAGACTTATTTGAACTCTTCTTACTGGATTGTGTATTGAATGACCTTTATTGTTGCATTATCATTATATATATATATATATATATACACATATATATATGTTTACAGGGTTGATAGGTATTGTCTTTCAGGGCCGATATTGATACTAACTCCAGTGTCTGGAGTCAATATGCTTTTACAGTAAACATCAAAAACCTTCCATCAAAATTAATATCATAACAAATGACCATTATCGGCTGCATTTAAGACTTGGGTAAAAAAAATACAATCCAATGAGAAAAATGCTGAGTAAGGGCAAATAACCAGCTGATGATTGATGAACCCTAATTGGTATTTCAGAGGTACATCAATATTGATATGGTAGTCTGAGAAAAGATATTGATATATTTATGTAGTGATGTGAATTCATTCCACTGTTTATGTCGCGTTCAATACCACAAATGTTGGGTTCGGTATTTTTTTAAACAGTAAACACAGTAAAAACACAGCTGCACTGACATGAACCCAAGTTGAGACATGGGGTAAATCAAAAAAGGTTCAATTAAAAAAAAATGCAAAGGTTCCACTCACCACGTATGTTGAGCCATTATCTCCGGAACGAACCTCGGTCTCAGGTATGGAAAAATGCATCTTTTATTCTTTAGTCTTTTGTCGCTTCACGGTGGAGAAGAAGAAGAAGAAGAAAAAGGACGAGAGGAGGAGGAGGAGGAGGAGGAGGAAGACACCACAGTTACACCACCAAGTCCGCGGTGAGTGAGTGTCTGTCGGCGGTGAGAGCACAGGAGGAGGCGGCTCTCACACTGTTCCTCGACCCGGGTTAGTGAGTCCAGTGGACGGCGGTGTCAGGCTCCGGGAGACCGACGGCTACAGAAGCTGGCATCCGCATCAAACTTCTCCCACGTCGGTGTTAAACTTTTCTCCGCGTCGTAGCCGCAGCAGCAGCAGCGGCAGCAGCCATGTTGCAAAGTGTGAAGTAATTACACCTTTAAAAGCACTCGTTGAAACAGCTTTTCGCGCCCGCTTTTAAATAGTTAACAACGAACTCACTGTCGGAATTCACGGGTGATTCACGTCAGCCACGGAACCGGAGGAAGTTCAGGAGAAAAGGCGCAGTTGGTTCCTCCAGCAAAGCCTCCACATACACATTCACACGGCAACACACCGTCGCAGAGCTGCTGCTGGTCGGAGAAAGCTCTCGACCTGTAAGAGAGAGCGGGTACTTGCACTTGTTGAAGGTTATTTTGCTTGGTTTCTCCGTCCTCCTTCACAAGTTGGAGGTATCAGCCATCGGAGCTGACGCTGAGATCAACAGAAAATGTGACAGGAACCGCAGAGAAGGGAGATGAAACTGCAGCGTCAAGCCGACCTATGTTCACTGAGTCTGAAGGTAGCCCCCATCAAGAGGCATTGCAACAATTCCTCCGGACTGAACCATCTCACCCACAGGCGGAGGGGGGGCACCGCGTCATTTGAATAACAAAGATAAGAGAAGAACGGTGCTATTACTAACACGTATGCCAAAATAAATCATCAATAAGTAATCTTATCTATATCTATACACATTCTTGGACACTCTTATCATGTTTAATGAGTATGTCACGAGAT
>JAFBJT010109295.1:19169-34354 GCA_016785325.1 Chascanopsetta lugubris
TCATCAGGACATATTGCAAATATAATTATTGTTATTAGAATGATTTGTACTCTTTGTTTACGCGCATACTGATTAATTCATGTGTAAGTGCATTTACTGCTGAAGTTACTTTTACAATGAAAGTTCATCCCCACCAGTAACACAAGTTGCTGGATAAATTCAGCCAAGTGCCTCCTTAAAAAAAAAAAAAACAACATATTAAAAGTATCAGATGTCAAATGATTGAAATACCTACTACTGCCAATGAGAAGACCATAATAAGCACAGTGTTTCACTGGATGTAAAGTGACTGTTTACTCCAGTAGATGTAAGAATGCTGCTAATTTACTAATGACATGAACCCAGATCCAGTCTATCTATTGATCATGCATTGATTTGTTAAAGGCATCGTCATCCATCCATCATGTTCATTTCCATTCCGCCTGACTGTTGACATGTCAGTGACATCAGTTATACAGTGTTTTTACAACATTACAACAACAACATAGTAGTTCCTGCAGCAACTGACTTAACAGTGACTCCGTTTTACACAATGAGATCAACTCTGCAAATGTTCCTTTTCAATTTTTCCAACTCAAACACGATTCACACCTGCAGATTTCCCCTGTCTCCCAGTTTTTAATTGTCATCCGTGTTGTGAATGTGTACTAACTCATATTCTACTGTTGCGTCTGACAAGGAGAGTGGGTTTCTCCGCTGTCTGGTTTGTGGCTGGACTTTGCAGCTCTGACCCAAACTGGTGTGAGGGATGATTTCTGGGTCACACATGGGAGATGTTTGTGGAAGAGGATTTCAGCAGACGCTTTTGCACACGGTTAACATTGTAAATGGGGTCTATCCTTTATTAACCTCAACCATGATAGTGGCCCTGCACCTGCGTGGAAGCTGTTATTGAAACTTGAACCCATTCAGGATTCCTGACGGAAAACTCTTATGAATTGCACAGACATATTTGATTGACAGGTTTAATTAGTTTATGGAATAATAATAATCCTAAATAAATAATGTGTAGGACATGATGTTTAAAAAAATCTGTTTCAGATTATATGGCGTTTATTAAAGCATGTAGCTACGCCAAGGCCGAATATTCAAATGGAATCGTGCCACTGTTGCTCTCACAAACATTTCGCTTCTTAAACTACAGATCAGCGCACCCAGATCCGAATCAGTTTTTTATTTGTTTTTTTGCCAAATTGTTACATTTGAGTGAATCTTTCCTCACCCACACCCCGACCTTCCGTAGAGGTTCATGATAATCCGCTGAGTCATTTTCTGTAATCGAATTGTCCCATGAATAAGGTAAACACCTGAGATCTGTGAGTTTGACCAGTCCGAGACACGACGAGCAGCCAGTCCACTTCCCTTTCCTCTGACTTGTGTGTGATCAGAGCTCCACAGACATGTGTGGGCTTGTTTGGCCTCGGGGCGGCGGGAGGCGGTGGGAGTAGGAAGACACACACACACACACACACACACACACACACACACACACACACACACACACACACACACACACACACACACACACACACACACACACACACACTCTCTCTCCTGCTATCCCTGTGTAAATATCAAAAAGTCATAAAAGGCCAAAACGACCGGAAAGCGCCACCGCTCAGAGTCAGAACCTCCACCGGCCCTCATCCGCCTGTCGGAGACCTTTCACAATGCTGGTCCCAGGTCGTCAATAACATATTGAGATATTGACCATGTGTGTGTCTCTCTCTCCCCCTCCATCTTTAACCTCTAAGAGGATTAGAGCATAAATATTGGCGGTTACCTCAGCGACCTGCCGCTGAGTGGTTTACGGTAGAACCAGGACGTCTTAAGTCGGGGTCGGCGGGTTCGCGCCACGACGCCGTCCCGGTGTTTCCGGGCGTTCGTGGAGTGCCGCTGTAAAAAACAAACAAAAAAACAAACAAAACGGTGACGTCTCTGCAGGATGTCGGCGAAACCTCCAGGTGCGGGCGCACACGTGCCCTTTGTTGGCCAATCTCTTTAACAAAAACCTGCCAGGGTGTGATTCGCCGACAAATCTGCCTCACAAACAGATTAGTGCAGACCTTTCGGCGCCACGCCGCATGGTAACAGTGAATTAAAGTGAACTGCTTCTGTCGTGGCTTAGTGTCATCCCCTGATTCTTACCTGCCCGGTGTCCAGAGTCTTTAAATCTGACCTAGCTTCTCATTCAGCCGCGTCCCACCAGCCTGACCCGTCTGCAGATTAGGATTTTACAAGTTATTCATGTGCAGTGTCTGCTGCCTCCAGTTGTTGACGTGTTCACTGCTCCGAGGCAGCAGAGGCACTTGGTGTGGTTTTTTGGTTTGTTTTTTAAGCTGAAATATGATGTTGGGATCAACGGGACCTGATCTTTGGAGCTCATCGTTTCCTGTCGTCACTGTTTGAGTGAGCGGGGGCTTCGAATGGGATTAAAACACCGAGACACAGGATGAGAGTCAATGGAGACATGGCGGTGACGCTCACCTGAGGATTGGCTTTTGTCGATTGCTCTGTGACACAGAACGCCGAGACACAACCGTAAATCCACACGATGGCATAGTTGTGTGTGGGGGCGCGGGCTGACCTCCGTTGAGATCAGGGCCACATTTGGTCTGAAGTGGGCGGGACCAGTGTGATCGTAAACATAATGACCTGTAAACAACAACAACGACGACGACTTCAAATGTGTCCCTTTTGTTTTTTAGAGCAAAAAAAAAAAGCACAGTGAGTGAATGAGTGGAAGCGTCAATCATCCCTCGGGCCGGATTGGACCCTCTGGTGGGCCGGTTCTGGCCCGCGGGCCGTGTGTTTGATATCCCCGGTTCAGATGCGTCACCAGCCAAAAAATGTGACCGAAAAAAATCAGGCTTAAAGCTCCTCATCCAACGTCCTCTTTGATTTTATAACTGGACCCATGAATTCACCATGGAAGCTTCCTTTTCCGAATCCTTCTGAATTCCTGTATTCTTCCTCAACACTAATTCACAAGTATGAGTTCCCTGTCGTCGGTGACGATGATGCACGTGAAAAGGCGCCAGTGAGCTCGTGCATAATGTCTCCAGCACAGATACATTCACGCGGACGTCAGATACACGTTTCGGAGCCGATGTGTTGTGGGAGTGGAAGTGAGAAGTGTTCCCAGCCCATGAAGCACATGAGGACTTTCATTCACATATTTGCGCTCAGTGTAAACAGAGGAGCTCTTGGCGTTTTGGGAGTCTTCTCCCTCTGGAAATATATTTCACACAGACGTAGAGGCTCGACCCGACTCCCCCATCCACTGCTAGTTCAGAGCTTTCTCATCGGAATCCCTTCGTCGGTTCTCCTGGACCAAATGAACGTGAGGTAAAAACCCGTTTGAGTTGGAGACAATGTTCCCGCCGGCAGCTCCGCTCTCCCTCCTCTCGCATACGACAACATGTGTTCCCACTGGTGGATACATGACCTGAGAGATGCTGAAGGGAGGGTCGTCTCATACCAAACATTCCTCTGCTTTATAAATAAATACACTTTAGACACAAGGGCTCATGTTACACCCGCTTCTTACTAATTCATACTATGTCTCTGTTTTGCAGCAAATCTGTTCAATCGAAAGTGGAAAACATTCTGGTGAGTATTCATTCATTCATTCATTCATTATAGATTGCATTTTAATCCCCCCCCTTTAAAACCAAAGGTCCTTAATTAGTGCTCTGATATGTAGTTGGTGATTGAAGGGTGCAGTGTGTGAGATGAAGTTCAAACTAAGCAAAGTATTTTAGTACAAATGAAATATAAATAATTTACACCGGTGTTTTTTAAATTTTTTTTATGAATGTATAATCGCCTCAACGTAGGAACTGTTGTTTTCATTGACCTGCTTCGCACAAACGTCACACACTGGTAAGATCCAGCTCACAGTGCATGTGAGGCACTAACCATCACAGCAGCTGGGTCACAGAATCAGAACATCCTGTGTGCGGCTCCACATTGTGGGCTGGTGACGATAGTAATAGTGTCGGGTTGCAGATTGTAGTAGAAGACGCTTTGAACCCAAACCGAGGCCTTGTGGATGTTGTGGGTCCTTCTGTTGTCGGCCTGATGTTTAAATATCGTATCTATCAAACAGCGTGACGTCATGTGTTGGTATAGACTCCGTATATCTGCTTCTGTCCTCGCCGCGCCTTTCTGAAAAACAAGGGTTGTCTCCTGACGTCCTGTCGTATGGCGCGTTATCTTTGAATTCATGACTCACTCAGGACTTAGTTCTTCTGTGAGCGCCGTGCTCCTCTATAGAGCTGGGTATTCTTTGAAAGCACGAGTTTTATTGTTCTTCAGGATTGTGGGTGAAGTGACAGGCACATAAAACACTCGCACAGATAAATGTCTGAGCTTTGGCAAGTTTCCTCATGAGCCAACAACCTTCATTTCCACAACGTGAGCGTTTTCAGCAAAGTTTTCCTGAATCTGTGAACATTGAAACCCTCCAGCTCCAATGAAGTTGTCAGCTTCACACATAAGTTAGAGGATTTAAGTTGCCGACAGTAGATGTTGGGGATTTGGATCAACGGGCAAAAGTTATTTAATCAAGGTTGTTCTGTTGGGATAAATCAAAATACGTTATAATGCATTTTTACCATGTATCGATATCATATGCGGCCAATCTTAATAGAAATGCCGATGCACTGGGATGAGTCATTATTATTGGATATTTTTTTTAATGAATCAGTTGCATTGAAACATGAAGTTGTCTCTGGCGGAGGTTGAGTCACAGCAGCAGACCCTCTGACGTGCAGCAGTGGGAAAAGCACAGGTGTAACTGATAAAAAGAAAGATGGCTGGACTCCATTCAGCGGCTTCAGTTTCAGGCTGCCTGCTGACTCACTGTCACACTGATCTGACCCAGGAGCAGATGATAATGTTGTCGGTTAGTTAGTTAGTTAGTTAGTTACAGCTGTACCTTTAAAGTTGCCTGTCCAAACGTGAGATCAGGTCTCAAACAGATGTATCGGGTTTAGCTGGAGCTGCGAAGGCTCCGGCTCGAGCCTTGCTGATTGTCGTGGAGGACATTCCTCATTTTCCTCATTATTCAGTTCCGCATTTCATTTCAATCATCACTGATAAAAAAAAAAAGAAAAAAGTTTCGCTTTGGCCTTGTCTGTTCCGCTGTTGTATTTTCACATGCCACCTTACTTAACCTTTGTTTGATTTGTCCATTCTGGGCCACTGTGGTGCAAACTTGGGAAAACCCCCGATGTAAATAATAAAATGAAAGATGGCTAGATGCAACATGGCAGACTCCGCGGTAAGCGACCTGCTTTCTCGAGGGTAACCAACGTGAAACGATAAACAATTTGCTTTCAGATGATTCAGATGATCCAGTGAGCTACTTATAGATAATGTTATTGAGTGAAACCTCAGGGAGCTGGTTTAATTGTGTCGGGGTCAAGCCGGGACAGGACTCCCGACACATACTACACATAAGGCAGGGTCTTTGTCGGAGCCTGAGTCGGCAGTCAGAGATCAGCGAAGGTAACAAAGAGGGTTAGGGTCACACGCAGATAACCGAGTAAACACTGGAACTCTGTCTTACGTAATGGTTGAGTAGATGACCTGGTGGAGACAGGAGGGTTGTACCGGGGGAAGCGTGGGGCAGGGGGGGGGGGGGCAGGACTTCACCAGGGGGGGGGGGGGGGGGGGGGGGGGGGGGGGGGGGGGGGGCAGGACTTCACCAGACACAGGTGCAGGCAGTCAGGGAGGCACGGAGAACAGGGGCGAGCGGAATGAAACAGGAAGCGATACCAGACACAACGAACACACTCGAAGTTGATTTTCATTTTAAATTTCATGGTTGACAAATGTTCGTTTATTTAAAAAAACCTTGAGTGTGCCGCTCCACCTCAGAGGAGTACTGATAACAGGAACAGTGTCAGGTTTCGGATTGTAGAAGAATGCGCTTTTTTAAAAAGTTTTTAAAAACTTTTTAAAGGTGCAGTGTGTAAGATTTGGTGAGCCCTAGAGGTGAAGTTGCATGTTGCATCCGTCACCTCACCCTCACCCTTCTGAGCATGCAGGAGAACCTAAGGTCGACTCCGGTTGTCATTGAAACTCCAAAGATCTTAAGTATGTCCACTCTGGGCTACTGTAAAAACATGCTGGCTCCAGCAGAGAGGACCTGCTCCTCGTGTAAATAAACATTCACAGGCTCATTTAAGGGCAATGGGGGGAAAAAGGAAACATTTACGTGATTATAAGTCGATGAAAATATCAGCGTGTAATTGTTTTGTAATAATTTTAGACGTGACAAAAATGACTCAAATCGTACACTCTGCACCTTTAATAAAGTAAGTTAAACGTATTGCTGCTCTGGGCTTTGCCCTGTTACACTGAAACATTTTCAACGTCACTGTAAATGCAAAGTACGGTCCCAAACCTCCATCACTGGCCCTTTGAACTTCTACTTATCAGCCCTGAAGCAGCAGCACCTCTCTCAGGTGATGGAACAGATTGATGCAGGGCGGAGCTGCAGTCAGAATGCTACCACACATGTACAGTGTCAACACCGAGAAGAAGTGTAAACACGTTTCATTTCTTCTCTGCCTTTGAGCTGGCACACGTTTAGTGTCCTGGTAAACTGAGTTGAAGGGTGGGGGGTGGGGGGTGGGGGGGTTGGGTGGAGTTCACAGTGCAGGGTAAATAACGTGGGGACATTACATTGACAGTCCAAGTCAGCAGAGCAGGAAGTGAGTCACATTCCGAAAAGGCAAGCGATGTCACAGGTTCGATCCACGTCGAGGACTCGGCCCAGTTAGAATAAGAGACGAGTCATTACGAGGACTTTTCCGGAGTCTGTGACCTGAGCCTCTTCCCCTCAGAGATGTTAATGAGAACAGATGATAAAGTTTATTCCCAAAGGCCAGTTGAAAGGGCAGAACATATCTGAGTGTGCATTTGTTTGTGTGTGTGTGTGTGTGTGTGTGTGTGTGTGTGTGTGTGTGTGTGTGTGTTGTTCCTGGAGGAGGCCTGATGGGCAGTTGAAAGACAAGTTTGGATTTCACCTTACACAAGTCCGTTTGTCTGTGTGTGTCTGTCTGCAGCTGTTTGTGCTCAGTGTGTGTGTGTGTGTGTGTGTGTGTGTGTGTGCAGCTGTGTGAATGCAGTGTGTGTGTGCTCGGTAACACTGCATGTCTGAGGGAAACTACCTAGTCACTGACCCAGTGCTTCACTGAGGAGGAGGAGGTGTGTTAGTGTGGGCATGTGCAGATTCAGACTTCAGACTAATTTAGGCTGATCCACACAAAGCCTCATTCATTCATCTGAAATGAGAGTTACCAATCTCCTAATCTTCTTTCCACCGAACTATTCCTCGACCCTGGTGGAATATTCCAAAAGGTTAAGGAAACACGTGAAGGAGAGTCTGTAAGGAGTTAGGAAAGGCACTAGGGACTTTAGAGGTCTGTGCTGGGAGATGATGCTCCATCAGTTTCTTGAATGTCTCCTGATCACGTCATGATGTTACAGACAGAAAAAAGGAAACAATATATTTAGAAACAATGTTATTTAAAAAAAAAAAGAGATAAAAGAAATAAAAACAGGATTATATATATATAATGTGAGAAATATGCACAGGTAAACCTCATTTAAATGGAAATGAATGTTAATTCTTCAGTGTATTTATGTACATTGTACACAGCTGCTCACACACTCATGGTGTGTGTGTGTGTGTGTGTGTGTGTGTGTGTGTGTGTGTGTTACAGTAAGAGTTAATGCTGGTTGCGTAGTAGAGGTTAATAAGTTGCCGCTCTTATCATTGTCTTCTTTCCATTGTGAGACGTGTCCCCAGCTCCCACTGACTGGTAGTTGGCCAGATTATCAGCCTGTAATCCCAGGATGCTCCTTGGATTACAGGCGCTCACTTTCATTTCCTTGCATCATCCGCGCACGCGTGTAGTCTGGCGTTTGTGTGGAGGGTTTCTGCCACGACACTGACTAACAACAGCTCAGACCTGCTGAGACATAAAGGAGGTCATAATGAATCTTTGAAATGCCCCGTCTCTGAGTGTTAAAGGTGCAGTATGCAGGAGTCGGTGTTACCTTGCAGGGGAGTTGCATCATGCAGCCCCGCTCACCCTTGTGCTCCCAAGCGCGTCGAAGAACATCAAGTCGCCTGTGGTTGGCATTACAACGCAAAAGGTGTTTAGTTTGTCCATTCTGGGCCACTGTACAAACATGATGGTGCAACATGGCGACTTCCAGAGAGAGGACCTGCTCCTGATGTAAATATACTGTAAACAGCTGATTGTTAAGTAATCAAGTAACATCGTGCACATTCAGGTCCTCAGGGTAATTCTTTGATTTTTCTGCAGATAGAGACGTTCATAATTTCACCCAAATCTAACAAACTGGAGAAAGTGAGTTGTGTCATATTTTTTGGGGGGGTCATGTCAAACTACTCAACAGAATTTCATGGAAATCAGCATTTGTATTAAAGGTGCAGCAAGCAAGATTTCAGTCATTTTTGTCGCTTTGCAAAACTATTGCAAAACAAGTACATACTGACATTTTCATGAATTTACAATCACCTGAATGTATCGTTTTTTACCCCGTCACCCTTGAATGAACCCACTGATGTATATTTCCATGAGGAGGTGGGGTCTCTCGATGGGGGGGGGGGGGGGGGCCCCGGGGGGGGGGGGCGCCATGTTTTTACAGTAGCCCAGTGTGGACATACTAAACATCTTTTTACTTTTACTGAAGTCGACCACAGGTTCTCCCTCATGCTCAGAAGGGTGAGGGTGAGGTGATGGATACAACATGCAACTTCACCTCTAGAGGTCACCAAATCTTACACACTGCACCTTTAAACCAAACCTCAGGTGTAGTAAACCCAAAAAATGTTTGTGTGTGTGTGTGTTTTCTCCACTACAGCAAGATGTGGAGAAGTTCTCAGACATTGAAAAACTCTACCTCTACCTTAAGTTGCCTTCTGGTCCGAGCTGCAGCGCAGAGAAAAGGTAGGAGTCCACCTGCTCTCTGACTGATGCCTGTGTAAGGATCGTGAACGGACACGTCATTAACCGATGGATCGGTGGATGTATTGATCGGCCGATATCTCTTTCAGTGACCAGAGCGCCCTGTCATCGAGCCGCACTCAGCAGATGCACGCGTTCAACTGGATCCGCAATCACTTAGAGGAATATCCAGAGACGTCTCTGCCCAAACAGGAAGTCTACGATGAATACAAGTATGTCTTTTATTACATTACCCACATTCACACCATTCTTTAATTAAAAATCCATTTTTTTGTTTCCTGCTGAGACTGAAAACGAGGCAAAGTGAGGTCGAAGAAATCAGTTTATTTCATCTGTATCTAAATGTGCACTGTGTGGGATTTATTGACATCTAAAGGGGAAGTTGCATGTTGCAACAGGACAATATAAAGGGCTCATTCTACAATAATGAAAACAGCAATTCCTAAAACATCAGTGTAATTATTTTTGCTCTACATTTTTACGAAAATAAATCAGAATCAATACACATTGATTGTGCACACTGAAACTATACAAGTATTATTTATTATTCATTATTATTATTATTAATTAATTCATGATAATTTATCAGCAATGTTTCAGTCCGTGGCTCTTAATGCCCAGGTCTCTTTCTCCACTAATTTGCCGCCGGCTAAAGCCTCATTATAAATAGACGGTGCAGGCATGAGAATCACAGTTGCATGTGCGGGTAATATTAGAATGGAAAGTCTGAGACAGTCATTGAAATGCTCTGACGCTGTTATGTAAGTGTCTTTTTAACTCCACGAGAACAGAAATACTGTGGCCCCAGAAAGTTTGGCGCCTTTAGGATTGACAGGTTAAAAAGACATCTACTATGATTCATATCGAGACAAGGGGGAGTTTATTTTAATCCATTCAGTCATCGGCGTTTTTGAATGCATTGCGACACCACAAAAGCATTTATTTATTTATTTAGATGAAATAAAATAACAATATACATTATAAAGACAAATGTTATCAGGATGTGAACAACTGGACGATAGTTCAAATGTACTCATTTTCAACATAAATGTATCATTGTGGAACATATTCTGTATTAATTACAATTCATGACCCTGAATAAACTAGAATGATCTCTGAGTAATGTAATAACTTCACTTTGGCAAGTCGTCACATTTTAAATATTTATGTGTATAATAACATGGTTATATATATATATATAGTGGCCTTTAATCAATTATTATTTTTAGCCATCTTAACTTAGTTTAACAATCTGTAAACTGACACAGTCACATTGCGCACATCACTTTGTCAGGGTGTTGTTTTTTTAAAGGTCCAGTCTGTAAGATTTAGGTAGAACCATTTCCATTTCTATGAGCAGACATTTAATATAAAAAAGTTATACTATTTTTTTTTTAATATTAAGTATTAGTCCTTTAAACTTACTTTGGAAGTAGGTCCACTCTTTGGAGGCGGCCATGTTGCGCCACCAAGCTTTTACAGCAGCCTAGAATGGACAAACTAAAGAATTGAAGTTCGGATGATAAATGAAGGTTACTCCTACTTGCTTGAAAGTTAGTGGCAGGGTGAGTGGAATTCTGCTGCACCATGAAACTTCACCATGAGATGTCACTAAATCATACACACTGTGCCTTTATGTCAGTTGTTACAGTACTTTATCCTTTGTTGTCTTTTTTTTGTGCTTTTCACGTGTCAAGAGACTAATTATATACCATTAACAATAAGAGGAAGTAGTATAATAATTAGAATCATACTTCTAAAACTAGTGGTAGTAGTATTCAAATAGAATAGAACACTTTTATTGATCCCACAAAGTGAATTTTCCCATTGTGGGATCAATAAAAGCGTTCTATTCTAATACTGCTACTACTACTACTACTTTTGTTTGCTTACAAACCGACAATGTTTGACTTTATTCTCTGCGTGTTCCTCAACACCCGCCCTCCACCTGTCCTGTGTTTCAGGAGCTTCTGCGACAATCTGAATTACCACCCGCTGAGCGCCGCCGACTTCGGCAAAATGATGAAAAACGTATTCCCGAACATGAAGGCGCGTCGACTTGGCATGAGGGGAAAATCAAAATATCCTTGGCTGGAATAGTCCGGTCTCTGTCTCTGGTCGCGGACCATCTGCTGCTGCAGTTCATAAGCCCCCTCTAAATATAGACGTGAAATGGAATAAAGCCCCCTTTGCTGCCTGGGAAGTACAAGCATAATACAAAGACACACGGGGAGTGTGATCTTGACCTTCAGTCCTCATTCGTGATCCCTGCATTTTCTCACTTTCATCAAAGTGGAAAACTTAAAGGACCAATGTGTAGGATTTATGACAACCCACAACAACATACGATGTTCCAATTTATGTTTGTTTTTTTTCAGTGCTGAACAGTCCCCCCCAAACGTGAAATGTCAGACTGAGTCCTTTGTATTCACATCCAGAGCAGGTGTGGCTCCGTGGAGGCCGCCATGTCTCACCACCATGTTTTTTACCGGAGCCACGCAAACCACATACTGGCAGTGGTTTTTATAGCACTTGGAGACCACTGTCGGTTCTTCAGTGGGACATGTGAGGGGAGGGGGTGTCACAAGATATAACGCTTGATGTCATTAAAGGTGCAGTGAGTTAGGATTTGAGATGAAATTGTATCTGTAATGGCACATGAAGGAATCATGAAGATGTTTTGTGAGTTCATAATCACCTGAATGGACAAACTGTTGCTTTTATAACTGGACTGAGCCTTTATATCGACATGAGCTCTGGCTGAGGTGACTGCATTCAGCTGTATTCAGCGGCAACATGTAACTTCACCACCAGTTCTCACTCAATTCCAACACACTTATCTACTGATTGTGGATCTATTTATGATCAGACAACATTTGATCTCCCCTTGTCCTACATTCTGCACTTACGTGGTGTAATTTGCACTTTCATTTCGATTCGTTGAAGGGCTCTTGACAAACAAACAAAAATCCAAAACAATGACATATTGTCATTTTCTTGGATTTATAATCACCTAACTCATTTAGATTTTTCCCATTACCCTTAAATGACCCCATTTATGTATATCTACATGAGGAGCCGGTCCTCTCTATGGGGGCTGCCATGTTTTTACAGTAGCCCAGAGTGGACATACTATACATTTTTTGAGTTTTAATGACAACTGAAGTCGACTACAGCTTCACCTGCATGTTCAGAAGGGTGAGGGTGAGGTGATGGATGCAGCATGCGACTTCACCTCTAGATGTCACCAAATCGTAGACACTGCACCTTTAAGTATGGTGGACCCGGGAATTGACTGAGTCCTACCTCAGTCATAGACGCGGCAAATGTGACTGTGAAAGCATATCCAACACATCACTGAAGTCAGTGGTGCTGTCACAGACACACTCTGGACACTTACATTGAACCATCATATATCAATAATCTGACACACTGTGCCTTTAAATCCTACACACTGGTCCCTCAATCTTTTGGAATGATTCATCGTGACATCATTTCTGTCCATTATTTACCACGTGAACTTGAAAATGAATCGGTGCTCCGCGCACCGAGCTGTACATCGTACACGAACTGCATGTTTGCTACGTGAATTTTGTGGAATCAAGCTTTTGGACCTTAACAGCAGCTCACGTATTGCTACAGTGGGCTACGGAAGAAACCCTTTGTCCACATGCCGTCGTTGCCCACCCTGGATCTGCTGAAAACATCAGAGGGAGTAAGAGCCCGGTCCCTCCTGCGCACTATTATTTACCCAGACCATCTAGTGCCCATGTGAATAAGCGTGTGTGTGCGGTGTGTAGTTGCAGTGTGATGTGCTGGACTCGCCGGGTCAGCTCAGCAGCATCAAGGAGGAGGTGCGCTTTGCCGCCTGCGACCTGGTGTGCGAGTGGGCTCAGAAGGTGCTGAAGCGGCAGTTCGATGCCGTGGAGGATCTGGCTCGTTTCCTCATCGACAGCCACTACATCAGCAACAAGTCCCTGGCTGCCCTCACCATCGTCACCAGCACTGCAGCAGGTAGGTCACACCTTCACTTTCACCTCTGGCCCCACTGCTCTGTAACCGAGGTTAACGAGGACATCTGGTGGCGACTGTGTGTCGCTGCAGTCACTGGCCTTTTTGTTGATTCAAAATTTCAAGGTGTGTAGTATGAGTGTTGGGTAATTGCAGTCACGTATGATGCACTTAAAAGTACAGTGTGTAGGATTTAGTGGCATCTAGTGGTGAAGCTGCATCTTGCAGCTGAATCCCCCCCCCCCCCGCGCTCCCCGAGCATATTGGATGAATCGCGGCAGCCTTCTTAAATCTTTCAAATCCAAAAGGTTTGTCCATTTGTGGCTGCTGTGCATGCTGGGATGCATGATTGTTAAAGAGGTCAGGACACAAACAGACAATGTCACAGGCAGACAGAGGATCAGGTGGAGGTTTGGTGAAAGAGAGACAGCAGAGTACTCAATACCAGGGAGAGGCTGCAAAAAAAAAAAAAAAAAAACCAGGAAGGTGAGACACGAGGGAGGTGGGTAGAGGCGACGCAACACACAGGGACAAAACCCACTGTGAGAGGAGGAGGCAATAAGACATGTGTTACACACTCGAGCCGGTGAGACGGTCACAGCAGGAAGTGGGAGCTTAGAGACAAAAGACGAGGTTGGTAAGGTCAGAGTCAAAATCCGGGACAATGCACGGGAAGTCAAAAGAGAATATTTGCCCCATTGCCTGGTGTCCCGAAAAATGATTCACGTAATGACCTAAATGTACGTCCCGTCGTCTAAATCCAAATCCCCCCGTTTGTCCCTCTCCAGAAATGAAGACCCCGCAGTCGGTCTCGGCTTTCATCCCCACCGCCGAGGCTCACTCCTTCCAGCCTCACGTGGCGAACCTGCCGTCGCCCTCCGTCGACGCGAAGCAGCAGCTCCAACGGAAGCTCCAGAGGAAACAGCAGGAGCAGAAGCTGCACTCCCCTTTGCTCGAGGAGGGGCAGAGCCGGCGGGCGGACGACTGCGCGCCTTGCAGCGGCAGCCCCCCTCCTCCGTCGCCCCAGCCGACCATCGGTATCGTGGTGACGGCGGTGCCCAGCCCCATCACGGTGAGGGACGGGACGTCGCCGCAGACCCCCCCCCCCCCCCCCCCCCTCGTTCCCCGTTCTGACCGAGCCTCTTGTCTCCCCCCACCAGGTGCAGAGGAGTGGGCAGCTGATGTCCCCCAGTCCGGCGGGAGCCATGGAGGGCAAAGTGCTGCCCATCAACTTCCAGATGGTGACGCAGCCGGTGAGGCAGAGTCCCAAGCCGCTGCAGAACATGCTGGCCGGTCCGGCCGGGGAGCGCACGGCCCGGCAGCGCTACGCTCAGATCCTGCCCAAGCCCCTGGCCACCACCGCCATCCCTTTGCACTCGCCCTCCACCATGATCATCGCCAACAGCCCGATCAAAACCGTGATGACCACCTGCCACGTCACCCCGGTCAGTTTGGTGAAGATGACGGCCATATCGCTGGCGCCCAGCACCACCACCGCGTCCCTGCGGCCGCCCTCTGCGGGAATGGGCTGCTCTTCCGCCGCCGAGGACGCGGGCGCCAACGGACCCGCGAGAAGCGCCTCCGCTGTGCCCACTCCGACCCCGGGGGCCGCGCCCGGGCCAACGGCAGGCACTCCCGGCATCGACGTGGAGATGGAAGTCGAAGCCATACACGAAAACAGCCGAATGCAAAATCCGTGCAGCCGGGCTCCCGCTCCTGGGCCGACGGCGAACAGGAGTTCGGTGCAGAGGGCCGCCAGTGTTCCCATTCCTCAGACCAGAGGCTTCCTGGGCCTGGAGGAAACATCTCTGGCCAAATACAACGGAAGCTCCCTCTCGTGCACCAACGGCAGCAGCAGCGGCGCCAACACCGCCAGCGCTTTGCACTCGGCCCCCTCGCCTCAGAACACCAGCACTGTTTCCTCACTGAGCACCAGCAGGGCACCGTCGCGCGGGGAGAGCAGCAGCGTCACACCGACGAAGGAGGGCTTCCTGTCCACCAAGAGCCTGAGGAAACGCTCCAGCCTCAGCCCGGAGCTCTCACCGGTCAAGAGGGTTTTCATGCCCCAGCAGCCCGTGGGGGGCGCTGCCGCCGGCCCCGGGTACGGCACCAGGAAGCCAGGCGGTTACGTCCCCAGGCCGGGGGCCCCCGCCCGGCCGG